>JAOUQT010008608.1:0-12293 GCA_025769995.1 Xyliphius kryptos | reverse complement strand
TCTCCCCTGAAACACCCCCCCCCCCCCCCCCCCTTCATCAAACCTTTTTTTTATTATTGTGTGTTTGTAACTTTTGTAAAAAGCAATATGGCTCTCAAGGTTGTGTATTGGATTTATTGTGAATAAATTACGGGAAAGTGGTTTAACTGTACAACACAACACCTCTTTCGCTTGATTGATACACAATAATGCACGCCCTCTCGTGTTGCTTTATTAACAAATGTGTTAACAGACATACTATATGACTCGTGTTAACAATCTCTCTTAATAAAAAATAAGAAACCAGAGCAAAAATGCATTCTGCCTGAGAGAGCAGACAAAGAGACTATATAGACTATATGCTTGCTTGTCTAAGATTTTTAATTAAACTGCTGTTCTTTGAAAAAACACCTCATGATGATAAACTCATTCAGTACCGCTTTACATCCAGCTTTGTTCATTTTAATTCTACAAATTCAATAATGAATTAGAACTTATTTGGCTGGAAGGACTTTTATGTAACGATATAATGATTTAAACCAGAACAGATGTCATTTTTTATCTTACAAAGTGGCACAAAGCTAAAAAAGGGGCATAGAGACCATATGTATTAATATTAATATTAAGGTCCCTTTGCGATTGTGGAAGAGCAGGTATTGTTATTGAGTTTTCAGCACTGCAGTGACAGTGATGTGGTGGTGGTGGTGGTGAGGGAGTGCTCGTGCTGATACGACATGGATTAAAACTGGACTGAGCATAATCCACCAACCAGAGTTGTCCAGCCACCAGAATTCTGTATGCAGCATCCAGTGAGCACTGAAGACGAATTAAAGGATGACTAATACAAACTGTGCAGTGGAACCTATAAGCCAATCGTTGTGCATTTTATTATGGGAGAAGCTGCACACCTGCACACACCACACACATCCAATTTTCATTCATTCATTCTATGATTATCTTCTGCTTATTCCTCTATTTGGATCGTTTGGGGGTTCCCTATGCCTATCCAGAGGAGAATGTTTCAGGCGCTGGGAAGATACACCCAGTATAGGGCGCCAATCTATCGCTGGGCACACACTCACACACAGTTGTATACACACACTCGGTATCCCTTGATTAATGAAATAAAAACCCACAATGGTCTCAGAAACAGAATCTGACAGAACGGGGGCTTAGTGGTTAGCACCTTTGCTTCTCAGCGCTGGGGATTCCCGATTTCAGAGTTTTCATGTTCTCCACATGTCGGTGTGGGTTTCCTTCGAGTTCTCCTGTTTCCTTCCACTGTCCAAAAACATGGATTCAAGGTAAAGGAACTGCTCCAAATTGCCCCATCTGGTCTGTAAAACATTCTTTCCTGGATGGGCATGGGGAACCTTCCGTGACCCTAGTAGACCATTAAGTAGAAGATAATTAATAAATGAATGAATTAATAAATAATTTACCTCTATTCCATGTTTTTTGGATTGTGGGAGTAAACCGGGAACTCGGAGGAAAACCATGCAAACATGGGAAGATAGCTCAGGGGTTAGGTTGTTGGGCTAGGATTGTTGTTATTGTTGCGGGTTCAAATCCCAGGTCCACTGAAGTTACCAATGTGGGTCCTTGAGCAAGACCTTTAACCCTCATTGCTGCATGGATTCTGTATGTAACCCTGTGTTCTGACACCACCCAACTAATAAGTGGGATACTTGTAAGTTGCTTTGGATAAAAGCGTCTGCAAAATGACCAAATGTAAATGTCAAATCCATCCTGATTGGGATTCGAACCTGGAGCTCCAGTGCAGAGAGGCAAAACATTAAGCCACAGTGCTGCCCAATGACAAGTTTTTATTAAAATAAGAAAATTACCTTTTAATGTCTTTGAATTTATATCTTTAACATGGATGTTGAATGAGTTTAATAAAGTACACAGTGAGTCTGAAAACTCTGCTAACTCTGTTGTGATCCATTGAAGGTCCTGACAGTTATAGAACACAGGGGACTGAAAATATGCAGAACAACAGATGAATTATAGTTTATAACTATACATCTATCTATATGGTAAGTGGAACTTACTGAATTGGCATTGAGTGCGTGTTCACGCTGGATAAACGTAATGAAATGTATTTATCATGCAATAACGCCGTCTAGCGACACTTTTACAAACTGCACACCGGTTATCTCAGGCAGATTTGATGGAATTGTGAATGTGTGTGAGAGACTTTTTTTTTTAATTTTAACAACGGTTTATTTTAACAAAGGTTAGATTTCAAAGGGTATGAAGAGACCTTTTTTTAAGAAACATTGAAGAATTAAACAATCACCACAGATTTAAGCAAAGTGTGGTGTGAAGCAGAGCTCGAGAGAGAGAGAGAGAGAGAGAGAGAGCAACCAGCTTTAAAAATGTGGTTTGAGAATGTGCTTTTTCTTTTTTTCAAATATAAGCAATAAGAAATAAATAAAAAACCATGAAGAACTCTGCCTTTCTGAACACCTACAACCAGTGGCATTAATTATGTTTTATGTTTTTAAAATATGCTTTTATGTAAGCGTTTTACTTAAAGGTTTAGTGTCTGAACTTAAGTAACTTTTAAATATTAACTGGCTTTAAAACATATTATGAACTAATGTTTAATTTTGTAAATACTAATGACTACTGTGACTTTTTTTTATATAATTGGCTGTATAAAGTCCTGCACATGGTATGATAAGATGCCACAACACTTACTGGTAACAGATGGTAGAAGACCAGCAGGCCTGTTGCCTACATATATACACTCATTCACCTACACACACACACACACACATTCTAATATGCTCAAATGCACATTCAGAGACAGGTGGGTGATTTCTGATCCTTTTGAAATACATGGTGATGTTACTAATAATTGCATGGAACCCTGGTGGTTTGTTGTAAAACCTGCCTATACTGACCCATGATATCAAAGAAGCACATATATGTTTGAAAAATTGTTATGGTTGTCATATAATAAAAAGAAAAAAAGATGTGTAGGTGTGTGAAAACAGATAAATAAATGTGAAGTTTTAAAGAAAGGATGATAGATGGATGGCCTAGATGAAGAATGAATGCAAGCAGTTCAACCAATAGATCAATATGGCTCAGTCTCTGTGGGATTCATTTCAGCTCCGACTGAGAGCAGGAGATGACATGTTACCTGGCAAGTGCTTGTGAGCATGTTTGTGAGTACATATTACATTGCCAGAGTGTATTGGCTTCTGTTTGAAAGGCTAAATACAATGATTTTAAATAATTCTTCTGCTTAATTTTGACCCGCTTTCTGGTGTATTTACAGTCTACCCTGTAGAATCCACTACTGGTCAAAAAATAAAAATTAATAAGGAACATTTTTATGGACAAGCACTTACATTAAACATAATAAATTATTTTCTCTCTAAAATTGTTCAATAATGCATAGGATCAGGAATCCACAAAGGCTCGTACTTAATTACAAAACTTATTGAAGAATCTTTTTTTGGGTCCAGTCATGCAGATTCACAACTGAATTTTGCTCATCTGTAGCTAGATCTATAGCATGTAAGTGTCTCGTAAATATGTGCACAGTGTGACCTTAGGCTGTCACATAATTATCTATAGAAATTAATAATAAGAAAAATCGTTTATTACTAACGATTGAGCATTCACATTGCTCTTCATACTTTTATAAAATATTTTAAACATATACAATCCCGTAAATGTCATCTAGTAGTTAAAAAAGTTTTTAAATGAATAAGGCTCCTTTGGCTTTTAATTGTGTAGCCATAAAAACATTTTTTCATAAAGAATAAAAAGACAATTTAAAAGCAACAGACTAAGCAAACACAAAATAAAGAAAAGTAAAAAAAAAAATTGACGAGGTCCTGTTTCAAATTTGACAGTGACTGACAGAAAAATAGATCTATGAGACAGTTCTTTGTTCTAAAGATTGCATGGATGATGAGATGGACACGCACACACACACACACACACACACACACGCACACACACACACACGCACACACACACACACACACACACATCTTATTCAAGGACAGGCAGCCAGAAAATAGAAACATGATGGTAGCAGCCAAGCAGCCAAACTGAGATTACAGTTATACTACTGCCAGTGAAAAAAAAACCATTTGGGAATGAAGAAAAAAATAAATAATACATGAATTCACACCTTCAGTACTGAACCTTGGCAGCAGTTTTGCTATTATTAGCAGCACAGTATGTCTGTGTGTGTTTTGGGGCCTGCTGAAGGCATTGAGGCTCCTTTGGTTTTGGACATGACTGAGGAGAAAGAGGTTAAAAGATGTTTTAGTATTTGTCAAATAATAAAAGTCAAATTTCAGAGATCCTTTTCTATTATTGCTGTTTTTGATAACAGATACAGCATTTATATATTTTTATTCATTACAATGTTTCTAGCGTGAACATTTCTGAAATTAAAACTTTATGGCTATGTTTTTAATATAAAAGGATAACGGATTTTGGTGCTTAAGGTTTTATTATAATTTTTACATCATTTTATTGTTTGTAATTATAAATATATATATTTAAAGCTTTTTAACTATCATTTTTTCATCACTATTAGAATAATGCTTGAGGGGCACAGTGGTGAATCTGCTTTCAAACGTCCCTGGCAGATTGCTGGTTCTAGCTAATGCAGTGGCACTGGTGTGGTCAGGTGCTATACAGGCACAACTAACTATTTATGATGGGTGGAAGGCTAAATTATGGAATCGCAATAGCCACTGTATCACTAGCATGTGCTGACTGGTCAAAGCACTAGAATTAAAGTTTTTGATGTTGAGTTGATAAGTAACCACGTGGCAAATGTGATTTATTAGGTCACATCTTGCAAAGATACACAAGTTATTTATGATCAGAAAGGAAAAATAATGAGGGGTTTTAACAGACTGAGTTATGCTGGACTTTAAATGCAGAAGTAAGTGTAGAATGTGTGTATAGAAAATCGGTCTAGTATAAGATGCCATTTCAATACCACTGTATATCTAGGACATACAGGAGAATTGAAATTTCGTTTCTCTCTCTCTCTCTCTCCATAGGCAAAGAGAGAGATTTGCCAACTTGTTTTAAGAAAAAAAAGCAGAACAATGAATAAAGAAAAGTTTGACTTGGCTCTGTGATCTGCGGAGTGCAAACTATCTATTGGATATCTATTGGATATTAGTTCAAGTGAAATGGTAAGAATATTAATGCATTCTATTTAGGTAGTACGTTTAATAAAAAAAAAAAAGATAACAAAAAAAAAAAATATATAAGGTACATCTTAAACTTGCTACAGATCAACTAATACAAAAAAATTTACATTGGTAAAAGTTGAAATATACATCCAGATACACATACTGGTGGTTCAAATACAATCTTTAATCGTTGACATTAATCATATGTACCAAGCTTGGCCACACAGCTATTAAAAGAATATTACAGTGTGTATCAAATGAAATTCAATTCTTCCCACCATGGACTGGATCAATAAGGGAATTCAGTAAATAAGTAAAGTGATAGGTCTTGATCACTTTAGGTTTTTTCTCTTTAGTAACTCTAGAATCTCAGACAGTTGAAATTGAAGGTCGGGTATCTTAAACATTAAGATTCCATTGCTAATATACAAATAGGTATAATAGTAATTTATTTATAAATGCAGACAGCATCAGGGTACAGTGAAGATTTTACAAAGTGCAATCCACTTACAGAGCATGGGTAGTGCCTAATAAACAATTATCTTAAAATACTGTACTACAGTAAAACATGACAAATCCACTTATGTTGTTATAAAAGTGTCTCTAAGTCTAGGATCTTGTACATACAGGTACAAATGTAAAGAGTGAAGGAGAAAAAAGGAAGTCCCATAAGATTGCTGTATTTCTGCACCATGGTAACATAGACATGCTCCCCAGAGATTATCTCACAGAAGGATTGGAGAACACACCTTTAAGGTACAATCAATTCACACATACAGAATAATTAAATATAATAAAGTTGGGTTTTGGGCAATAATATAGCATAACATCTTACCAGAGTTAAGTAGTAACACATTATCATTATCACATTTACTACTACAAACAGTAGTATATCTTATGTTATGTGGAACACACAGAGCATTTAATGAACAAGCTTTTTATTATTTATCAGATATCTTAATAATGAAAGCATGTTAGCACTTAACTTTAAAATTGTTTGAAAGAAAGACTTCATAAACTTAAATAAGTAGTAAATAATTTGAAAAAGGAATTCAATTATTGTTATCATAATTAAATATAAAAATTTTATAAGGTGACACTTCTGTAACAGGAAATTTAAACTCACCAGGCAGCTAGTGTATTATAAATTTATTTGTTGTCCTCATATCAGTTTATACTATATTTTTTTATATTGTTTTTTGGATACTTAAATATACTATAATAAAGTCACTGAAGTAAAATACAAATAAAAAATCAGCTCACACTGACTGTTTATGTAACTGCAGAATTGTATTACTTGACACACTTTATTATGACACAAATAATTGAACATCTCTAAATAGCTCACTGCTAAGCGATGGATTGGCGCCCTGTACTAAGTGTATCTGCCCGGTGCCCGGGAAGTTCTCAGATGGGCATGGGGAAACCCCCACGACCCTTGTACAGGATTAAGCAGAAGATAATGGATGAATGAATGAATGAATAGCTTGCAGATTGTAATTATAGGCATTATTGTCTTTAATTCTTTTATTTTTACATTTTTCATTTCTATTCTGATACAGTGCAAATTTTTTACAACAAGAGTTCTGAAAGCAATTCCTAAATAAATGACATTGGTCCTTACTGTGTGTATTTTGCATGTTCTCCACCTTTTGCTTAGGTCCAGTTTCTTGCCACAGTCCAAAGACATGTAAATTAAACGATTTTGGGTATTGATACCTGTAAAACCCCAATTAGATCAATCTTCAATCTTAGATGAATAAATAAATTGATTGGATATAATACTACTACTACTACTTATAATAATAATTACAACTGTCATCAACCTAATAAACATGCAATTATGTTTCTCAAAATGGGGATCATGTATTATACCGTTCTGTGCAGCATGATCTTAACTCCATTGAGTGAGTCTTTAAATATTACCCCATCATATAACTTTAATAGGTTGTCCCTAAAGCCAATGTGTGGTCAGAGAAGCAAAATGATGGAGCAGGGCTTCATAACACCAAATAGAACGTTTGATTACAGATGTGTGCTCTCCAGAGTGTGCTTCAATAAAATAACACTGACCCGATCAATTTTTATAGAGGTTATAAAGCACAACTAGTTAGGCGTTTAGTGACCTCTAGCTTTTGCTTTAAATGAATACGGTACCTGACTTATTAGGAGTTTGAAGAACATCTAGTATGTACATTCTGCAATCCTTTTATTAATCAATGTCTATTATGTGCTGGCTATTGACAAATGTGGGTGCAATCACTGTAATAGTTTTAATTTTCCACTTTCATCTGTCCATAGTGAAAAGGACCGTTTTCTTTACGATAGAAAAAAATCTGACTCTGGCATTGGTCATTATTTCTATTATAATACTCTAAGCTGAACAACAGAGAGTGAAATTACAGTGGCTGTAGTGCCACGGCCGCAGAACAGCTAATGAATAATTTATACTGCGCAGTCTGCTGGACCTGGTGCAGAGCTGAGTGCAAACTCTTGTGAAAAGCCCAATCATGTGTGAACTAACATCCCCACTCCTCTGTGGGCTTCAGCTAGATGCTGTCAAAAGATCAGGGAGGAAAAAAATAGAATTTGTATTTATTCTTTGTATTCGTATGCATATAGCTTTAAAAGTCTTGCCATTATCCGCCAATGGTATAAAGTAAATCATTATGTCAACATAATATTTACTTTCAATCAGGTGAAAATGTATAGTGTATATTAATTGTGTATATTTAATGGTCTACCAGGACATACTTTGCATTTGTCCTTATCAACTTGCATACTTCTGAAAATGTTAAGGCAAACATACTGGCACACAACTTTTACAACATAATGTTAAATTAAAACAAACACAAAAAAGAAGGAAAAAAAACTCTGTAAAGGGAACATTAACACCACTACCACTATGTAGAACCGGTGTGATAACAGACCTTTGCTCTCACTCCAAGATGAACATGGTTTATTCATTTCCTTCTGTAAACCCTTAAGGTTCTGTTTGATGGATTGTGCCTGAGGCAGCCCTTCCTGCTCAATTGCTCTGACAAGGATCCTCAAATTCTAATGAACACATTGACTTTAGCAATCTGCAGGTTTAAAAAACTACCAATTTATCAGGCCTATAAAAAAATAGAATACCGTGCAGTTATAAATTTTGGATCTTTTAATTGTACAGTATGCAGGACTAATCCAAATAATTCAAAGATAGCTTTGTCTGAAAAAAATATCAAACATCACATAATATTTGTAATATCATGTGAATTCATCAGTAGGTTTTTCCAAGGATACAATAAGGAATTATGAAGAAAGTTTCAGCTTTGTAGGTACTCGTAAAGACCCTCATCCCTTCGAGTTGAGTAGCGGTTGATGGCGATAGCGAACAAACAAATAAAAGGTAGGAAACCCATTTGTTTTTCCAAGGACATGGTAGGTCAACACAGTGCCAAGTTTCAGCCTTGTATGTATTGGGGAAGATCTCATTGGGACACTGGCGGGGTCTTGGGTTTGATAGCCATATCAAACGAACCATCAAATTTAGACATTTCTAACTTATTGCTCCATCCTGTAAAGTACAGTCAGGGAGTTTGTGTCAGCCATCCTGTGTCACTGCAATGCTGAATATCACTCAACATTCGGCTTAAGATAGGCTAAAATAGAGCCTTAATGTTTACAGTGTGTTTACTTTGGGTGGTTTACATACAAAATTAAAATAAACCACCCAATTTGACGGGTATTATTCATTTAGAACTGTGTTCTGTACATGCACTGGGAACGGGAATGCTTGAGTAATTCATAGACAATGCTCAAAAAAAATGAAAGGAACTTAAACAACACAATGTAACTCCAAGTCAACCACACTTCTGTGAAATCAACCTGTCCAGTTAGGAAGCAACACTGATTGTGAATCAATTTCACTTGCTGTTGTGCAATTTCACTATCTACCAAATAAAGATTTTCAACTGAAATATTTTATTAATTGGGATCAAGGATGTGCTCTTTATTTATATTGTTTCCTTTACTTTTTTTTAACAGTGTAAAATTCTGTCTTTGATAAGATCCCATGTTTTCTCACAAGATAACAGCCAAATTCCTTATCAGCCAAGTTTTTGGACAGGTTCTCTGCTAAGCAACATGTTTGACGTCACAAAGGCAGCTTTCCAATGACACCCCTTGACTCAACCATCAGCCAATGACTTTGATTTCCACCCAAAAGCCTACCACATGAAGCTGAGGATTGTGGGTCTGCAGACAAACACTTCCACCTGTGACGCTCAGGCTTCATTCTCTCCTGACTCTCCCAATTAGCATTCCTGACACATCAACAGCAGATCCAGAGCAATCATTCCCACCGCTCTTGTTGGAGAGCCATTAAGCCCAGTAGATAATTATTCTGTCACTTAATAGGCAGAAAGCATGAGGCTGAAATAATCACACCCACGCTTGGCAATTATCATCACTGGAGCCTCATTCATAGCTAAGACTCACAGAATGAAGTGAAGCAATTTCAGACAAATTGATTTTCCTGTGCGACACTTTTTCTTTTTCTTTCTCTTTGTGTCTCTGCCTCAGTTAGTTCACTGGGCAGTAAAGATATCCTCAATTACAATTAAAAAAATAATCATCCATTTATAGGTATAGTTTAGAAATGACAGCTTTGCGTTTTACTTAACGTAGTCTACACTGAGGTGTCAAATAATTACAAAATGAGGTCCTAATTTTGCATTAACCGTAAATGGGCTTTGTGTGATTGTAGTAATTATTTTCAAGACTTATGATAACAGCATTTCATTAAACACAACACTGTATGATATATTTAGAAATATTCCTAGTACATTTTCAGTGTTCTAATTTATTTACATTTAGTGTTCATCTACATCTTTTACAATTAATCATGTTATGCATTTCTGATTTTTCAAAGCAGTTTGCATTTGTGTTTTGTGTAAGGTTTTATAAGATTTTCGTAGTATTATGTTTATTTGTTTGAGAGTGTTAAAAGTAAAGTTTCATTTTTTAAAGTTGAAGTAAAATTAAGTTACAGTTCTCAAACAATTTCAAATACAAAGACACTAAATTAGCAGGAAAACTTTTGTTACAAAGAGACATTTTTCTACAAAAATATACCTATAGATGTTTAAATGCATCTACATTTACTTACATTAAAAGTGTTTTTTTTTTGTGCACAACCTACTCATGAACTTGTTAGGTAAATTTCCTAAATTTTGCCTGTCCAGCTTAATTCAACGGACCAGGAGTAAAACAGCTTAAGTAAAGCTCAAGCTCAAGCTCAATTCTCAAACAGAATAAGTGTGTGAGTACAGACATGTTGATGTGCTCTCAGCTCTGCGCAGTGACACATACTACAGTGTGCTACCCCGCATATGGTAATGTCGAGGTGTTTAAATCTTTTCCCTCCCTATAGGTGCATCCCTCCACTTGATTTTGGAGGTTACGGCCGTAACCTTTTTTTATATCACTATTAATTATCTAGCAGATTATTTAGCTTTGTTTTAGTTATAGATAATACAATAGCATTTGTAAAACTATGCAGTTGCAATTTCTTCAGTCATGTGGCCGTGTCTGGACATTTTTTGTTGTTTTTGCCAGCATGCTTAATATGATATAAAGTCTTATCACAAACCACATGTAGAAACATGAGTACATAGCACACGTCCAAAAACAAAAAAAAATAGAACAATGATCTATCAGATTTGACAGAGACAGAGAACTCAGATTACAGGGTTAAACTAGACACATCCGCCAGGACTTGGAGATATGCCCTTTAGTCTAGTATAATATCCAGAGATTATGTATAGCCCACAGATGCAGTATGGGAATTCTGCTTGCTTGTGTTAGCTTTGACACAGCTTCCCCTTTGTGTGGGTTTTAGTTTGAAGAATATTCTGATTCTAGATTCTGATTTAGGTTGTCTGCACAGTACAGGTCATGAGTGGGCAAGAAAAAGTGTCTGCCTCCATTGCCAATAAACATATCATCGTCAGTCTGTTTATACATATACATAAAAAATCTCAACTGCAGTATCAGACTTGTTATGCAAAATGACTGACTGTACATCTGAATTATTTCATGTTCAAAAGGAAAAAAAACTTGAAAGACGCCAAAGACCAAAAAATGGCACAGAAAATATTAAGTGATAATCTTAATGAATTGACAAATTGTCCCTGTTGAAATATAATGTATATACATAAAATGAATCAATATAATTAAATTGTATTTTCTTCTTTAAATTCGAACTTTTATTTTTTTTGTAATATGCAGAAAAACCAACATACACATTTTTAATATGTGTTTATATTAAGAAGTTGGCATTTTCTCCAGTCAAAAATTATAAAACTTAATAATATTTTCTGACAGGAATTATAAAAGAGAACGTTGGGCCAGAGCCATGAATAACAAGGGACTTTTTTACAGTCATTACATGTTTCATGCTCCAATTTCTTTCATGACAAAGAAGTTTTTGTAACTTTAGTCATTAAATGTCTTCTTTTAGAACCTAAGTTTGGATAATTAAATATGAAATGATGATTCTAATCAAGATACATTTTTAAATAGGTATTTAGGATAATAAAATATAATAAAAAAGTATAATAAAAGGGTTTTAATTTAGCATGATATATGACATAGGCACACAGTTATAGTTGGTTTGAATGTCTAAGGCATACCTAAAAGCAACCCATTTTGCATTACATTTTAGTCATTTAGCAGACACCTTGATGGTTGGGTCTAAACACAGGGCTGGTTATACAGCCCTCCTGGAGCAATGAGGGTTGGACCTGGAATTTGAACCCTTAACCTTAAACCTTAGCCATAGGCTAAATACCATACAACCTGAGCTACCTCACCCATTTACATTTTCTTCAACCTATTAATTTACTGAATTTATGTTATATGTCT
Organism: Xyliphius kryptos; assembly: GCA_025769995.1. Lineage (NCBI taxonomy): Eukaryota > Metazoa > Chordata > Actinopteri > Siluriformes > Aspredinidae > Xyliphius > Xyliphius kryptos. Next base: position 219 of record JAOUQT010008608.1, on the reverse strand, counting down.
TAATTTGAAAAAAGGGCAGAGGTAATTTTTTTTCTTAATTTATATGCTTTTAATAATGTGCTCAAAACAATCCTTATTACATAATGGTTGAAAGGGTTTCTGCAGTGGACTTTTCTGACTACACAGACTTTTCACAACTGAAATTCATTCATTCATTCATTATCTTCCGCTTATTCATTTATGAGGGTCGCGGGGGGGTTCCCCATGCCCATCCAGGGG
>JAOUQT010008583.1:0-12294 GCA_025769995.1 Xyliphius kryptos | reverse complement strand
CTCCTCCATGGGCCATGTACAGATTGGGTAGTGATCAGGTGTACCTATTCGACATTCATTCATTATCTTTCACTCAATCCTGTACTAGGGTCGCAGTGGGGTTTCCCATCTACAAAAATCTATGTTTTTGTACTGTGGGAGGAAACTGGAGAACCCAGAGGAAACCCACACATGGGGAGAACATGAAAACTCCACCCAGATTGGTGCTAACCACTAATCCACGCATTTGAATTACCCCCGTATTCAACAATTGAAGAAAGGAAAAAAAAAAAATATATATATATATATATATAAAACTACCAATATTTTAAGCGTAGTAACATTATAATCAACACAACATTTTTTAGTAATAAGTAAAATATTACATGCATTACATATACTTTTGGTTCACATATAATAATAAGTTAATAATTTCAGCCCAGTTGGAATGAATCTTTATATGATTGACATTTCATAGTGTTTATTGTTGTATTTGATATCAAATTTAGTCATTTGGCAGATGCTTTTATCCAAAGCGGCTTACAAATTAATAGAACATCACAAGTTAGTAGTTAAGGGAAAAAAAACTATACTGCAATATCCTGAAACCTGAGCATTTGTTAGCTTTTCTATTTATTATTTTTGTAACAAATGCCTATGGATGTGTTTTTTAGAAGTTTTAAAAAACACAAAAGTGACTCCGCCTTAAGGACAGCGTGGGAAAGGTGATTTCACCATTTAGCGGTTGTAAACAATACGGAGTGAGAATTAGCGCCACCGTGAGGTTGAATAACCAGGCAACATTCATCACCAGAGCGCAATCGGAGTGTATTTAGTAAAGATGGACCGAAGGTAAGAGGGGGCAGATCCAGAGACTGTTCTGTGGGTCAGAGTCAGTACCTTGTCCTGAATGCAGCAGCTACAGGAAGCCAATGGAGAGCGAGAGGAGTTCGCTGGAGCTGGTTAAACGCGAGTCGGGATGCAGAGTTTTGAATTCGCCGTAGAGGCCGGCAAGCAAAACATTACAAGTGTCAAGCCGGGATAGGATGAGTTCTTGGACCGCTTCATTAAAATCAATGCCGCTTTAATTTTCTGTGTTTTGTTGCTCAAGTTAAAGGAAACTGGCATTTTTAAAAGGAACTATACTCCATTTCATTGTGGTTCACCACAGTTCTGTTGTAGTGTAAGTGAAATAACTTTAGGGAACTTGCCGTATTTGAAATACGTTATTGCTTATGATCGGTTCTTCTACTTTTTTGTGACATGCATTGCACTGGAATTAAAAACGAATATTGCTTTTCGTCAACAATACATCGGATGAATCATTTCAGAGTGAGATAATCACTGACACAAATGCATTTCCAACCCTTTAAAATAAAAGCAGTGTGTCCTCAGTGGATCACATCCAATCTGCTCGAATAAATTATTTAATAGTTTAATTTGCAGAAGTCCTTTCCAGCTTTCAGACACGGAGTTCAAACCTGACACATGTTCTGTTGTTGCACTCTAAACTAAAGTGCACTGATGCCTTCTCAGTTTATACCTCTACGCTTGTCCATGTCGTATATATTTTAATTTCAATCCAGAACTGGTGGGTCATCCGATTTAGTGATTTAATCACATTAGTCATTAAGGGCTAGGAAAAAAAACAGTGGTATTAGGAAGTTAGGATCCGTTTTATCATTAACTCCACTGTTATAGTCCAAGCAGGTAGACAGCTGGTTTATACAATAGATCTGGACAGGGAGGGGGGGATCAGGTTACCTTTATGTGCTCGCACCTACAAAAAGGACCTGACTGTTGTACATTCAGCAACTAGAAGTTTGGTTGTCCGGTTTCGTGAATCTCACTTTGTCACTTTCATTTCTAGTCATGTGACCAGACCTCACTACCCGCCTTAGGTTTCACTAATTATTAAAAGCTTAACGGAGTGACAAGTTATCTGCTTGGTTGACCGTTTGTAGGAACATAATGGCGTTCAGTGCCGCGTAGTGGAGTATTTGCATGGCTGATGTTGGAGGGCCCTATGTAACACTAAACCAGAGTGCAGTATAAAATGTAGGCGCTGATGTGGAAACATTACTGTGTGACAGGAGAGTGTCTTATATTTTCTAATTATAAAATAGTTATACAAAGTTTTGGTGCCGCTTGGTCCTTACCTTGCTCAGAAAGAAGCAGTAGTAATTGTGTTGGGTTTTGACCCATGGGAACGGGATGTTTTTGTTCCCATGGTGGTTGCTAGGTTTGTTTTCCCATGATCAGCCCCTGCATAGGTACCCGAGGTGACTTATCAAACTGCGTAGGTTTTCCTAATGAGCACGTAATGTATAGAAGTATTTAAATCAATTAAATTCTAAACCGCCGCATTGTTTTATCTGCATGTTTTGGTTATTACGTAAAAGTCTTGATTCCAATTCTTTATTCGACACACAGAAGTGAAGATAAAGCTGTGTGAGTGATTTTATTCAGTCCTAATCTGGGAACATGTGTTGTTTCAGACTGGGATTATAAAAGGTAGCATGACCTGGCTTTAGCTGTGATCATTCTGTGTGTGAATATTTGTGTTCATTTTGTTGACTTTGTAGTCATTCCCGCAACTTGGTTTTGTAAAATTAAATAGATCATTAACATTGGAACCAAACTCGTTTGTTAAAAGTGCCTGTTTTATCCTTACTGCTGAGTAACCGGTTCAGTGCTTGTGTGACCAGTCGTTAGCCGTTCTACGTAGGTTTACGTCACGTTTCATTGAAGTCACTCACTGATTTGCTTATTTGGCGAGAGAACTTTCTTCTATCCAGTCTATAAGTTTTCGGGAAGCAAAGCACTGCTGCAGGGTTGCACATATTCAGTCAGATGTCCTCTTTGCTGTTGACGTGCAACTCGTAGAATGCATGGCTTCACGTTTAGCCACCTCGCGTTTTTCCCTCTGCTGTACCCATGCGCCAATCGCTCTACACCAAGCGCCTCGCATCGTCCCCTCTGGGTTGTAGAAATGTTGTAGAAAGTGTTGTAGAGTGAATCCCAATACACAAAAAAGCTAATGAGCATACTAACAAAATGCGCAAAGTATAAATGAGAACGACAAATAATCAAGATCATTTATGTATAGAACGCTTTTTACAACAGTGCGTTGTCACAATGCAGCTTTACAGAGTTCAGAGCCTAATACCCCAAAGAGCAAACCAAGTGACAGTGGCAAGAAAAAACTGTTATGTTGTTTTTTAGGAAGAAATCTTGGGAGGACTAAGGCTCAGTGGGGGACTCGTCCTTCTTGAGCGGCCGGGCAGCATCACAGTGTAGGACAGCCATGTACAGATTGTGTCCGTATTTAACAATAGTAAATGTTATATAAAGTCTAGTGAGTCCATCCTGCAGGACCTCAACGCTATCAGTCCAATAGAAGTATAGGTTCCATCCCGCAAGCGTCGTATCAGCAGTGTTCTAGACGAGAGGATGGCGACACCTCAAGCAGCTAATGCTAATAAAGCACCGTAATTCTGTAATAAATGTAGTATGATTGACACACAGTGCAGCATGTGACTCCAGCATAACTAACTAGAGCAGCAGAATTAAAGGGTACTAAGTGGAGAGGGCTTCCTGGAATAGCATCATTTCAGCGCCATGCCCTCTACTGATGATGAGGAAGTGAAATGCCAGCAGAGACTATCCCAGGCCACCAACCCAACATAGCCAAATCTGAGATCTACACTTTTGTCTATAGGGAATTAATAACATGCAAAAGTACATAGATGTGTCAGTTTAAGATTGATGGTGATTCAGAATCACGAACGGTAATTGGGAGAACGCTCTCCCACCAGCAGTCATTTTAATAATTTACAGGAACTAAAAGTAAACCGGCACATTGAGAGCAGAGCTTGATGATGCAGAATTTTACAGAGAATGTTATTTATAAAATTTAGTAACCAATGCGGAACTTAACTGATAGCAAGTTTGAGAACACAGGGCTTTCTGCTTCTAGTTAAAACTCTAGCTGCAGCATTTTAATTTTAAATCCCTGTCAAAAGGGAATAACAATTATTTAAACATGAGGTTATAAAAGCGTGAACTACTTTCTCTGGAGAGCATATTTTCTAGCTCCAAAATGTTGCCAAGGTGAAAAGATCAGCATTACCAGTCTCAGCGATGGACGTTTTTAACAAAACCAAAGCAGAGACGCTAATGAAATGTCTGAAAAGCACATAACGGATATCGCCCATTAAAAAAAAAAAAACTACAAAGAACTATTAAATTAATTAAACACTCAACGGAAAATACTTATCCTGCCATGATTAACAAATATGTGGCGTTACACAACCAATCAACCATGAACCCTGTTATTCCTGTGTGGTAGCTCAGTGGTTCGGGTGTTGGCCTAGCAATCAAAAGGTTGTAAATTCAAATCCAAGGTCCTCTGAAGTTACCATTGTGGGGCCTTGAGCAAGACCCTTAACCCTCACTGCTCCATTGGGATTCTGTGTGTAACCCTGTGTTCTGACCCCAACCATTAAGTTGGAATACTTGTAAGTCACTTTGGGCCAAATTACATTAAAATGGGATATGATGGTGAGTTCCTGTAGGTTTCGGAATGCACAGGTCTTCACTGGCTGGATGTTCTCTGTTAGTTTTGTTGTAGCCTTTGTAGTTTGTTGGTAAAATGCAGCTGAACGGTGTCAGTTAGACCAGTCTGTAATCTTACCACCGCACATGTGCCCCTTAAATATTTAATTGAACTACAGTACAATGAAACCTTAGTGCTCCTCTGTGAAGGCTCGCGACGAGGGATTGGAATTTCACATTGCGCGTTCATTGTTGGTGCGTTTGGTTTGATGTTCTTTTAGTCTCTTCTTTCTGGTTCTACCAGCTTTCTTGGCATCACTCTGCCGTCTCTCGTTGTTGGTCTGAATTATTTTGTACTTTTGGTAAAATAAATGATCAGCTTCACGTCACTTCATTTTTGCAGCGCTGTAGGAGCAAAGGCTCATGTTCACATGCACTGCGGGGTGTGTTCCCTCTGCCGCTCCCGTTCAGCATGACTGAGGACAAATTATTTAATAATTAAAGCTGTACGAATAAGCCTCATTATCATCATGTGCACATATGGTTGACAACTTTTGAATCAATCTGAAGCTTTGTTTGAAATCCTTTGGTGGCGCTGTAGCATTACCATCCATTTTACCCGTTCTGCGCCCGGGTGGCGAGTATTTATACAGCACGTTTCGTTGGAAGGCACCCGCTGATTTGCTGATTTTGACAATTTTCTTCAATTCTGTCTTTATTGAATTTTTTAAAGGAGCCGCTCCACGTCATCCCCCACACGCTAGCTGCACGGCAATTGCTATGGAAATGACATACACCAAGTGCTCCGTGTCATCTCTACTCTACCGGCACGCCAAACGCTATCAAGATGACATACACCAAGCACCCCGCGTCATCCCCCACGCACTACCTGCACGCCAATCGCTATCGAGATGACATACACCAAGCACCCCGCATCATCCCCCACACGCTACCCACATGCCAATTGCTATCAAGCTAGCAGACGACATGCACCAAACGTCATCCCCACCACTCTGCCCGCGAGATGACCTACACCAAGCGCCCCGTATCATCCCCTCAACTCTACCTGCACGCCAATCGCTGAGATAACACACACCAAGCGCCCGCGTCATCCCCTCAGCTCTACCCACATGCCAAGCGCTTTCGAGATAACACATGCCAAGTGCCCTGCGTCATCCCCTCAACTCTACCCACACGCCAAGCGCTGAGATAACACTCGCCAAGCGCCCCGCGTCATCCCCTCAGCTCTACCCACATGCCAAGCGCTTTCAAGATAACACACGCCAAGTGCCCTGCGTCATCCCCTCAACTCTACCCACATGCCAAGCGCTTTCGAGATAACACACGCCAAGCGCCCCACGTCATCCCCTCAAGTCATCCCCTTCACTCTACCCGCGCGCCAATCGCTATTGAGATAAAACGCGCCAAGTGACCCACGTCAATCGCACATGCCAAGCACCCAGCGTCATCCCTTCCACTCTACTTGCACGGCAATCGCTATCGAGATAACACATGTCAAGTGCCTCGCGTCATCCCCTCCACTCTACCTGCATGCTAGTCGCTATCGAGATAACACACCAAGCGCCTTATGTCATAGATAACTGCTTATTTGATTAATGCTAATTTTAACACAAACTCAGACAATGTATACTTACCATGTTTCCCCATGTAAACATTTTAAGGCCTCCACTGAAACTAAAACCCAGCAAAGTTTTGTTTGGAAGTGTGTGTTTGTAAATGTGCAGGCAAGGCATCAAGAGATCCGTCGACTGCCGTCATCCTACCGCCAAATGTAGAGCTGCACACATTCTGTGTGCTGTGGTGAGCTCCACCTGGTGGCCAGAAGTTGCCATACTGTACACTGTGCCTGAGAATTACACAGTTCCTGAAAATAAGACCTAGTGCATCTTTGAGAGCAAAAATTTATATAACACTGGAGAAAAAAAGACTGCACTGTTAACTTTAGCAACTTACTTATGAAACAGTTTAAAAGACACATTCCAAGCCTTTGTCACTGTCATCTTTTTTCCCCCTAACAGGTCTGAACAGTTTTGATCTTCTATTCTATACATTGCTCCTTAAGCCTGAATTGCTTGTACTGTATAGTTCTGTAGTATGCAGTGCACTTGTCTAAAATAGATTTATTATCTGCAGAGGATGCCAGCTCCGATTAGACTGCGGGAGCTGATCCGGACCATTCGGACAGCTCGAACCCAGGCAGAGGAGCGGGAGATGATCCAGAAAGAGTGTGCCGCAATCCGCTCATCTTTCAGGGAAGAAGATAACACGTACAGATGTAGAAATGTGGCTAAGCTGCTGTACATGCACATGTTGGGCTACCCGGCACATTTCGGCCAGGTAAATAAAAAAAGGCGCTTTTGGATCCGATTATTGATTTCTCATGTGGAGGATGAGGTTCTGTAGCTGCAAATATGTTTGTGTTCCAGCTGGAATGTCTAAAGTTGATTGCATCACAGAAGTTCACAGATAAAAGAATAGGATATTTGGGGGCCATGCTGCTGCTGGATGAGAGACAGGATGTTCATCTACTAATGACCAACTGCATTAAGAAGTAAGTATAAGCGCTCGGCTGGCTGTCTGATGATTACGTGTCTTGCCTTTTAAAAGTCTCTCTTTTTTTTCTGTGCATTGCAGTGATCTTAACCACAGTACGCAGTACGTTCAGGGACTGGCCTTGTGCACTTTAGGCTGCATGGGCTCATCAGAAATGTGTCGTGATCTCGCCGGGGAGGTTGAGAAGCTTCTTAAAACATCAAATTCATACTTGCGGAAAAAGGTGTTGTACATTGTGCTTTTGAATGTGACATTATTTTTATTAAGGGCCGCAACTAATGACTGTCAAAATGTAAATGTTTAGTGTTTTTTAAGCGGCATGCCCAGTATGTTGAGGGCACAGTGCATGTTGGTAGATCGCTGTAGAACACATTACAGGTTACCTTCTCTTAGGAGGGATTTTATTACAGCACAGTGTCAGAGGTCACACGCGTGTCTCATTTAAATGAACGCAGGTCACCGTAATTGACTGGCATACTTGTTACTATAATGCTTGAAAACATCTAAACATTAAAAAACCACTTAATTGAAGTCACTCACTGATTTGCTTATTCAGTAAGATGACTTTCTTTAACTTCGTCTTCATTAAAGTTTTCGGGAAGCAAAGCGGTGCGGCGTGATTGCACCCATTTAGTCAGATGTCCTCTTTGCTTTTGACGTGCAAGTCGTAACATGCGTTACAGTGTTGGCTTCACGTTAGCCGCCCACGTATCTCCCTCACTGTCTGCGTGCCGATCGCTATACACCTAGAATCAACTTCTCCACTTTTAAGCCAAGCGCCCTGCGTCATCCCCTCCACTCTGCCTCTGCGCCAATCGCTATACGCCAAGCGCCTCGCGTCTATCCCTCCACTCTACTCGTGTGCGCCAAGCGCTATATGCCAAGTGCCTCATGTCTTTCCCTCCACTCTACCCATGTGCCAATCGCTATATGCCAAGCGCCTCGCGTCATCCCCTCCTTTCTACCTGTGCGCCAATTGCTATAAATCAAGCGCCTCGGGTCATCCCCTCCAATCTACGCCGAGTACCTCATCACCTCCACTCTACCTGTGCGCCAACCACTATACAGCAAGCGCCTTGCGTTTTATCTTCCACTGTACACCAAGCTCCCGGCGTCCTTCCCTCTACTCCACCCCTCTGCCAATGGCTGTAGAGGTGACACACACCAAGCACCTTATATTATAGATATTCAACATTTTACAGCATTTTAGAATCAACCTACGTAAGTGAATCAGCCTTTTCCCCATATGAAATTAATGAAGTCCAGATATCGGTCCACCCTCACTAATGATTATTTGGAAGCCTGCTTGAGTAATTTGCATCAGCAGCTACTGACCAGACTTCTCCCACCTGGCTGACACGATTCAGTGCAAATCATCAGAATAATAGTGCTTTTTCACTGGATTGCCCTGGATTGGTATAATATCAACATGATGTGTGTAAAAAGGTTTAAACATTACAGTTTAAAAAAAAAAAAAAAAAAGATGAATCACCACTGGAAAAAATAGATCTCCGTCCAAAAAAGTGTGAACTCACTTTAGTGTCTTGCAGGCGGCGTTGTGTGCAGTCCATGTCATTCGCAAGGTTCCAGAGTTGATGGAGATGTTCTTGCCTGCGACAAAAAACTTGCTGAGTGAGAAGAATCATGGTGAGAACAAAAATGTGAATTTTGTCATCCGTTTAATGAGTCTGTGTTTTATGGCTAACTACATCTGTTCCTCTCGTCTGTGAACAGGGGTTCTGCACACGTCTGTTGTTTTACTCACCGAAATGTGTGAAAGGAGTCCAGACATGCTCGGTCACTTTAGAAAGGTACATGGATATTTTTATTTTTTTAAGTGTCAGGCTTTTTTAAATTGATAATGCAGCTGATTTGTTACTGTTAGGTGATCTTAAGAGATTTGGTTAATTAGATCGTAGATGTCAGGCTTATTTCTGTCTGTACCGGAGTGACCACATCTCAAACCCATGATCGTAACAAGTACTTTGAGCTCTTCTCTGAAAAGTGACCTCTTTTCCAGTTCCCTCCCCCCCTAACATCTACTTCATATTTTTCTGTCATTTGTCTGGTACAATTCCTGCATTGTGTTAGAATGAAAAGGTAAGAGGATGTTCTGGTTCCATAGCTGGTGCATGCAGACTTCACCGTGGTCACTGTAGCTGTAGTCCTTTTTAAGTTAAACTGCACTTTTTCTGTCTTTTTAATTTTTTTTTTATTTTTATACTTGTTAATTATTTTCAGTTTGATTTTAGGACTGGGCGATAGGATGATTAAACCGTTTTGTTGCAGTGTCTGTATAGCAGCGTTTTTTAGGTCCAAAACTAAAAAAAAAAAAGCTGAACCGTCAGGTCACAGAAGGAAAAATGTTTATGAACTCAACAAAAGCCACCGAATGCAGTTATTAAGTTACTATGAGGTTAATAACTTGTGAAAGCAGACTTAACGTTACAGTCCACAAAATTAACAAAAACTGCAGCTGTTACTTTAAAAAAAATATTTTTTTCCCTCTCCCAGCGATTTGTGTAGGATTCATAAGAACTACAGTTATTAATCGGATGCATTTAAACATGCGGTTTAATGGTCTAGCACATATAAATAATTTGGTTCACTCATCTATTTTTATTAAAACATTTTCACGTTTTGTTCCCCCACCCTCAACGTTTCAGATATCGCCCAGGCCTATTTGGTTTTAATAGCATCACTAAATCACCTAATTTCTCTTTTCCTTGGTGTTTTGTTCACCATTGTTGATAACCATTGTTAATTTGTTCATTTTTTGAAGTACACACAATCTAAAATCAAAAATGTCCGGATCTATATTGTTACACGTTTAATCAGGATGGGTCACATGAAATGATAATTAAGTGTTTAAATCACTTTTTTATAAAAAAAAAAAAAATCCTAACCAAATGTGCTGAGAAAAATCGACTGTCGCTATGATTTTCACCCCATTGTGTTTCTTTACCCCTGTACTGTGTGTTTGTGGATTTCTTGCGGAAATGCAGATTTAACATGTTTAGCACTGGGTTTTGGTGGGATTATTGTTTTTTTTTTTATCCTTTCTCTTTTTTTCAGCTGGTTCCTCAATTAGTGAGAATTCTCAAGAACCTCATCATGTCCGGTTACTCTCCTGAGCACGATGTGTCCGGGATTAGTGATCCTTTCCTGCAGGTATCCATCTACCAATGTTTTATTTGAAGTGTAGATAATGTTTGGAATAGTTGGCCGACATTTAATGTGGATTTGATATAAGAAAGCTGCATGGCATCATAAATACCTGAGTCATAGTACACCAACAAATGAAGCTTTGCATTGTGGGGGTTTGCACTCAATAATTTATTGATGGTGCAATGAGATGATGCATACTAGAGAAACTATGTTTTTATAGATATTGCTTATTTGCAGGGAGTTGGTAATGTGTTTTGTCTCTTTCTCAGGACATGAATATCATATTTTTGCAAACAATTCCTCTTCATTTTGTCCCAAGTTTAAATATGTTCACAAAAAATTCATATTTGTTTTCTATTTTCTGGCCGTCCGGCATCCTGGCCTTCCACTGTCAAATTTAGTAGTTGTAACTTAAGAGTTAAGGCCTGCTTTAATTGTTTGACATAGTCGATGATGTTGACCCCAAAATTTAAATTCGAAGCATCATTTTTGTTTGTATTTTTAACATTTATTAATGTTACCTTTTAATTCCTTAAATGTGTCCGTGGGAGACGTACACTTTCATATGGAGCGTTTAATAGAAATGTGGATTTCTAAACACTACTTTTTAATAATTGGTTACGATGCTGGAGAGTAAAGGTTTTCAGTTTGGGGTCAAAATAAAATGAATATTTATGAGATTATTAGTTCTTTTCTTTGGAAGATAATGAATCATTTAGACTTGTCAAGATATGCTATTGACACTCTGGGAGAACCCGGTTGTCCTGACAGAACGTTTGCGGCTGGAAATGCGACTGACGGAATGGGAGAAGTGGCGGGTCACGTACCTTTCGTGTCTAAAAGAATAAAGGGAACACTAAAATGACATCCTAGATCTCAATGAAAAAAATATTTTAGTTGAAAATCTTTATTTAGTAGAAAGTGGAATGTGTTGAGAACAAAAGAACATACAAATGATCCTCCCATGGAGGTTTGGATTTGGAATCCTACTCAAAATGAAATGACCGGCTGATCCAACTTGAGTGGAAATTCCTCAAGACAAGTTCAAATGAGGCTCAGTAGTGTGTGTGTCCTCCACGTGCCTGTATGACCTCCTTACAACGCCTGTACATGCTCCTGATGAGGCTGCGGATGTTCTCTCCATGTCTCCTGGTGTACTAACCCGTCTCCTGGTATCTGCTCTATGCTCTGGACACTGTGTGTGTGGCTGTGAGTGAGTGTGTGCCCAGCGATGGATTGGTTCCCATTGCCCGAGATGTTCTCCCCTGGATGAACTCCACCGCAACCCTCATATAGGAATAAGCTGAAGATAATGAATGTGTAAGTGTGTGTGTGTGCACCCAGCGATAGATTGGCGCCCTGATCTGGGTGTATCTCTCCGGCGCCCAAGACGTTCTCCCCTGGATGGGCATGGGGAAGACCCCCCTGTGACGCTCAAGAAGCGGAATATAAAACGGAATAAGCGGAACATAATGAATAAATGTATATATATATATATATATATATGTGTGTGTGTGTGTGTGTGTATAAACACATACTTGACAGAAAGGCCTAATGTGCCAGTGAATTATATTAGCATTACATTACATAACGAATTAGTAATCCTGGCTGGCGACATTCATTAAATCGTTAACATAAGGTCATGGTATTTAATACACCTTCTTACTGATTTCATTACTACACACCACACACTGAGAGAGCAAATGAACTGATCACTGATTTCACACCTTATTTGTTACATTTACATTTAGTCACTTAGCAGATGCTTTTACCCAAAGCAACTTTCAACTGTGGGAACATCCACAAGAACAGCCACAACCACTACATTATCCATCATAATCATTCGCTGATCGGGTTTCAATACCTGGATTTCTGTAAAAGAGGTGTCGAGATTTTTCTTAAAAATATACAACTGGTTCAAAACTCTGCAGCCCATGTTCAACTCATGTCACTCCATTCCTCCTCTCTCTCCATTGGCTTCCTGTAGCTGCTGCATTCAGTACAAGGTACTGACTC
>JAOUQT010008573.1:0-12294 GCA_025769995.1 Xyliphius kryptos | reverse complement strand
AAAAAAGGAAAGATCAATACAATTGGCAAAGAAACAATTAGTGCAGGTATGTGTTGTTAGATCAACTATGTATATATTCATTACAACTAATTACACTTGTAAAGGAACACTAACATGTTGGCTTTGTAAAAGTCTGTACGATTCATAAAATCTGCCCATTTTTCATTTTTCGGTGAATGACAGTGTTTTGTACTCAGTGCTACATGAGTAGAAAGTGTTTATCCAAATAAAACTGGATCTTGTTTTGGCAGGAAGGATGGATCATTGTTTAAATTAAGAGAATTAAAGTTGTAGAAGGAGGCACTTGCTGGAAACCCTTTATATTTCATCTGTCATTAATCTCCATCATAAATAAAAATAACGGAGTACAAAGATTAAAAAAAAGTGCTCCAAATCCGATACCTCAGCAGTCTGCCATGTAGCGTCCTGTGAATGAGACATACAAACACAAATTTAAATTTAGTTTTTGAACATAAAGTACCACCTCGTGCAGAAATAACAGCTGAGAGCAAACAATGGAAATAGGATGTTGTTCACAAACTTGTACGTTGCTTTGATTTCATTCTGCTGACTAGTTTAAGCCTAATACTTTATTATTTTTTTCTAAAGTAGTTGGCATAACCTAGATGTACGTTTTGGGTCCCTGTCTTGTAGCAATATTATAACATAATAAAATTGCCTACTAGGTGTAGATCAAAACGTGTTGCATGGATCTTCAAAACTGCCATTAACAGTTACCAACTCTGGATTTAGTAAAATGCCATGAACCATTATACTTCTGCCTTTATGTTTTACAGTTAGTGTAATCTTCACCTACATTACGTTGAACAAAAACTTTGATTATTGTACAAAATATTTTTATTTGTGATTCATACTTTATACTCCACCGGCGGTGTTTCCTAGCACAGACAAGCCTATTTTTTTTTATTTTGCAACACTAGCGATTGCTTTTTATTGCTACTTAACTGTCAAACCTGCATCTCGAAGTCTTTCTTTTTCAGCTATTTTTATTCTATTTCAACCTGCAATAAGATGATATGGAAAATGTTTTGTGAGCTGATGCTTACATAAACTCTTAAAAATTATACTGATTTAGTTTTGGCATTTGTTCTGTAAGACTTCTGTCAGACATTTAAAATTACTTTAAAAGTTTTAGGAAACTGTAATTAATGATACCTTGGCTGTTTTTGCAAATTCTCTGCAGGATAGACCTACACTATCCTTTTTTTTTTATCACCGTGACAGCATGTTGATTTGCAGTACAATACTATACCAAATGCTGCTTTAGATGTTGTTGAAATAGTCTTTTTCAAAACTGTTATATTGAATAAGAAGTTTTTGTAGGTAATTAACAAAAATTCAGTTAGAATTATTGCATCAATTGTTATAATTGGCTTTCTGTGCTACAGAGCAATGTTATATTTTTTAAATCATGTGTTTTATATCACATTTTTCAACTCAGAAACACTATTACTTAACTATTATAGATATATCTTAGGTAATTAAATTTTATATCATTATTTATATTCAAATTTTTATATTATTAGTTTAATTTGCACTATTTAATATTCTCTGGACATGAACTCTATAACCGTAAATAAAGATGCTCTAATATATTTTGGCCAATAGATGTATAAAATCAGCAAAACATAATTTAAGCAGGAAAATTTTTGCACAAAACTGCACACATACTGTTATTTGTATTATTCAGTATTAATAATTTATTATACAGGATCAAGCACACACGAAATAAAAACAAATATACAATCTTACCAGTAACAAATCTCTTCTTAATAAGTGAGAGTCGATATCCAGAATCAATCAGCTCCATCTCTACTCCTGACAGAGTGCTGCCGTCATTAAAGAACTGAACAGCCAAAGTAGCAGGGATCGACGGTCCATCTGATAATTCATACTTTGCTCTCAGAGAACCAGAACCTACAAGCATTCACATGCCACATTAAAGGTACCCCCCCCCCCCAAAAAACAATTTTATAACAAAAAATAATAACATCAAAATGAATTAATATATACACAATGCTTGAGTTTATAAACCCTTTATTCTTCTCTATTAATTTGACCAAAAACCTCAACCGACGATTTTTCATCATTCCCTAAAATATGAACCAAAATATTATTCACTAATTTAATTATAGTCAGAACCAAACCAGCAAATTCTGAAGGAAAATGTCAGAGCACCTGTCCATGAGCTGCATTTATATACAGTAGGTCATGCAGCAATACAATGACACTAAGCACCCAAGTATTTCCAGCAAAAAACAGGCAGTTAATAAAAGAAAATCCAACATAACAGCGCAGAAGCGGTTTGGTCCACAGAAATGGCCTTAAATTTCTTCAAGCCAACGTTTAGTCATAAAGCAAGAATTACTAAAAACATTTACTTCTAACATCAAAATTATTTTTCTGAAATAAATGACCAAGTAAGATACTTCTGTATGACTTGTTTAATTTACTTCTCTTTTAGGGCTTGTTTGAAAAGTCTTCAATTTTAGGTCAAAATTTTTCAGAAATATAGAAAATTCTAAAACGTTTACAAACTTTTAAGCACCATTGTATAACCTTTTTAAAATAATGTGTCCTTTACTTCCTACCTTCATTTTCAGACTTTTTAGAAATGTCATTAATCTTCCATAATGACTTGTTCTGTTCTGAATTCCTGAAAAAGAAAGAAGAAAAATCTTGCTATGGTGACCTTTTTTGTGAACTGCATTTATAAGTAATAGTCCTTAAACTTTCAAATCTATATTGTGTCTAATAAAATTTCATTAGATTTGGAAAGGAGTTTAAATGATTCATCTCTGCTTTGAGAAGCCAGGTTAAAATCCCGATCTCGGTGGAGTTTCCATGTTGTCCCTGTGTGGTTCTCCCACAGTCCAAAAACATAGATTCAAGGTAAGTTGGCTGCTCTAAATTGCCCAAATATATATAAATTGTCGCTATATATAGTGTGTGTACATGTCTGTGTGTGAGTGAGTGAGTGTGTGGCCAGGAATGGATTGACGCCATGTCTAGAGTGTATCTATGCATGTCTGGGATGTTATTTCCTGGATGGAAATGGGCAATCCCCCCATGCAACCCTACTAGAAAATTAAGTAATATATGATCATCTTAAAATACACCAAGGTCTCAAATTTAGTCATACTACCCAGTTATATTTTTAAAACAAGCCAGAAGCAAGATCTAATCCGATTTGATAGTTGTAGTCTTTTATATTCTTATAATCACGTTTTAACTTTTTGATTTCTCTTGGTAGTATATTACTTTGGTAAAGCACATGTTTTAAAATAGCAAAGAAAGAAAGAAATTTATCTGGCTTACCAGATGGCTGTGGGAAGTGAGTGCATGTTTGTGACTCCACCACTAACGGGTACAAGAACTTGCACACTGGAAAGTGGCCCAGGTGGCTGCATGGCCTCAGGATTGTAGTGATAATCCACACGTAGGTCTGTAGTAGTTGAACCACACTTCCAGTACACTGCCAAGTTTAATGGTGTTGACTGAATTCCATTAGAAGACACCTAAGAGTTGATAGACAAAAGGAGTAGGTAAAATAAAATCGGTCACTGTGTAATAATCCCTCTCTACTCAAGCACCTTGTGTAGCTACTGCAAATTTATACTTCTCAAATCATTAGTATAGAGCTGAATGTGAAGGAATCCCACCAGTCTCCTGCTATTAATTCCTACATTTTAATTGATTAGCTGTGTGTAGCTGACAGACTAGAGAAGTCACAGTTTATAAGAAGGCGTGCTGTTGTTAAAACAATTATTATTTCCTAATTGTGATGCCTGTTGTAAACACAAAACTAATACATCTTAACAATAACACAATTATCAACATACTACATCATCAAATATGTACATTTTCCTCTGGAATATTGAGAAGTTTATGCAGTTTTCCTCTAGTATATTTAGAAATAGTAACTATGATATTGATCCATTATATTATTTGTTTTAACCTTTATTTATCCAAAAAGATGGAGATTGAGAACCCTTGAGATTAAAATATCTTTTTCAGGGCAGACCTGGCCAAGACAGCACACATTTCCATTTCCAAAAATTAAAACCTAAGGCAAGTTCAAGACACATTCACACATATACGACACAAAACAAGATTCAGTTCAGGCATAACAGTTGCACACTCCTGTTATACAGGTCTTTATCAGGGCTTTAAACTCCCTTAAAAAAACTAAATCATTCATTTGTAATGTTTTTTGCAAACAAGGAAAGGGAGCAAAATAGGAAAGCCATTTTACCCAGTTCTAAATTAATTGTAGGTACATTAAAGAGCAACCTTTTAGTTGCGCGAGAGTCATCGCAGCTATTGAGACATGTTACATATCAATTTATATAACAATTTACATAGTTGAAAAATAGAGTATACCAAACACAGCTTTGTAAATAAAAATATACCAGTACTGTTGTCTTCTAAGCTTCTTAAGAAATTACATTATCAAGTTCACAATGACGTGTGCAACTAAATAAATTACATGTAAAACGTAGAACACTGTGACAAACTGAATCTAAACAGCGGAGTATAGAGGAGGCATGCAAATAGATAATGTCTCCATCATCTAATATACATAGAAATGTAGCTTGTATCAGTATTACATAGTAGGACACATTCCTTAATAACAAGTGCAGAAATTACTACTTATAATTAAACTATTCTATACAATTCTATGTTCGGTCTATAACACAAACCTGGTATTTGAGGACATCCACATTATAGTAGGGTGAGGTGGGACTCTGTTCTGAGCATTTCTTGAGGTACGCTGTCAATGCAGTCATATTCATCCAGAAATCTTTAAAGTTGGTTTCACTTTGAGCAGGGTCACTACTGAATGAACACAAATTAGGTTATGTTAAGTTGTGACAATTTATAAACAGTACCTCAGACAAAATAGAAATGTTATATTCCTCACCATTGAGTAATTAAAATTTCTGGTTTTGCTGAATTATAAAGGGCATGATTGATGTGATGATCAGTGTTAAAAATTTATATAAAGCTCTTTACAATTTAAAATGACCATTTATAATTTTTTCTTCATTGTGTGTTTAATATTATGTCTAAACAGTAGTCTTCATTTAGGTGTCCCAAATATACAATCCCAAATATAGAGGCCTTTAGAGAATGTTTTGAATTTATAAAACATGAAATTTGACCAGGCTGTGTATTCCTACAAACCTGTGTAGCAGATGTGAGTTTGGAAGAATCTGTTCTAATCTGTTAGTGTTTCTTAATCTGAAGCTGAGTACAGCTGGTGAAGGACTTGATGTAAATATCTTAATGATGCCACTGGGAAAGGACAGTGTCATGTCTCCTGTAATTTTCACTATGCACCTGAAAAACATAAAACAGTAATTAAATAAAAAAATGTAAAAATTTCAATTTGTTTATAAAATACGTGGTCAAAGGATCTGATCTAGTATAAATACTGCTTTTATGTTTTTAATGGTTTTCCATAAAATGTTACCATGCAGGTTATCACATAATCATGTGTTATCAAACAGATTAATGTATTGTTTATTAAAAAAATGCACACTGATAAAGCAGCATATTTTGGGCGTCATAGGCTTGAGGTTAACGAACCAGTCTTGTATGCCCCCAGTTTGACTCCTAGTCCCAAGTACTCTGGCTGAAGTGCCCTTGGCACATGCAAGGCGCCGTACTCGCTCCCCAGGTGCCATGTACAGGGCTGCCCCTGGACGTGTGCTCACTTCACTCTGTGTTTTTGTGTGTGCTTCACTGCACGGATGGATCATTTTCCAACTATCTATCCTAATATTGTATTTTTTTTATTTGTTAAGTATATGCCATTGCCACCATGGATGAACAAAATGTACTGATGGGATAAACCTGATTATGTGATAATAAAACAAAACCTCCTTAAAGCTTGAATTTTCTGAACTGACCCAACCACTTAGCACACAGCAAACAAGATATACTGCTATGGTTTCTCTACAATTAATCACACTATACCTAGATTTAGTCAATTTTTTAAAATAAGGTTCATTGTTTTACAGTTTGGATAAGTGCAAATAAACATAGTACGCATTTACACATTACTCACAAAACCTACTTTTTGGGATCAGCTCCTTTAAAGTAGGCATTGATTGATTCCGTGAATGCCACGGCTATGGGCAATGCATCCTGAGAGGTCAAAGTCACTGGACTAGGTCCACGAGATGTCCCTATAAACGAGAGTGTCAGTAAGCATTAAGAGAAAATATACCAGAAAAGAAAAGAAGACCTTAAGAATTTCTTGTATCCTAAACACACAATATGCCTCATTTACAATTTATATAAAGCAGTCAATTTATATACTTGTAGTAAAATACAATAGTAAAGATACATTTAATTAGCAGTGTTATTTCATAAGATAAACACTCTAAATTACTCAAATGGTTTAAATCCATGTTCTGACCTTGCAAAATTAAACTATGGTGTCATTTCTCAGGCCTCTCCTTTTTTTCCATATAAATGCTCCCACTGGGATCAATTATTTGTAAATTCAGAATTATTTTCCACTTCTATGCAGATAATACTCTTTTACATTTCAGCTAAACCTAATGATGGTCAGTCAATCAGTAAGCTTGAGGACTATATTAAAAAAAGTTAAACTTCCTACTCCTAAAGTCTGATAACACTGAGGTACTTATAGTTGGACCCAGGGACAAAATAAACAAAGCCTATGCTACTGTGTTAAACCTCGATGACTCCTTAATCAGAGGTCCTTAATCAAATTAGCAATTTTGCTAGAATTGCATTTTTTCCATCTTTCCCAAACTTTTAGAAGCTCAGAAATATCGTATCCTTTCAAGATGCAGAGAAACTAATTCCCACTTTTATAACCTCAAATTTAAATATTTGTAATTCTCTTCTGACAGGTTGTCGTAATAAATCATTACATAAACTACAACTTGTTCAAAATGCTGCAACTAGAGTTTTAACTAGAACCAGAAAGTTTGATCATATCAGCCCTGTCTTATTAAACTTGCACTTACTGCCAGTTAAGTATTGCATTGATGACAAAATTTTATTAATGACATCAGTTTCCACATTATCTGAATTAACTCATTCAATTATATAAAACAACACGCGAACTCCTCTCTCAAAGTGCTGGTATACTTTTAGTTCTTAGAATTAATAAAATTACTGCTGGTGGAAGAGCGTCACATCCATTTACTTTTGTGTTTAAATCTCTGTAGATCTCAGATTTGACTGTGTTGGATTGGTGGTCTGGGATAGTCTGTGCTGGCATTTCACCACCTCAACTAGCTCATTATTAGTAGAGGACGTGGTGCTGAAATTATCCTATTTCAGGGAGCCCTCTTGACTAATTACAGTCTGCAGTATCTGCCCCTTTTAGTTCTGCTGCTCTAGTCAGTTATGCCCTAGTCACATGCTACACTGTGTGTCTATAATACTCCGTTTATTAAATAATTACTGTGCTTTATTAGCTCTAACTGCATCTCGGCTGCATCTGCATCTTGGTGTCGCCTACGACGATTACAGGATGAAAACTGGATTCCTGTCGAACTGATCGTGTCGCAGTCCTAGAGGATGGACCTACTGGACTTATATTTTATACATTTTTTTCAATTGTTAAATACGGACACCTGATCTCTTAACAATCTGTACATGGCTGTCCACACTGTTGATGCTGGCCAGCCGCACAAGGAGGATTCCTAAGAATTTTGAAGCAACTTACCTGGACAAATAATGTATTTGATTAACAATTTATTAGAAACATTTTTCTTACTGCGTAGTATTTTTCAGAAAGTTCCCATTTACAACTATGGATGTGTATATCTCACCAATAGGAGGAGTGTTGCTTGTACTAAGTGAGGTGTTGGAGCTCAGGGAGGACGAGCTTTCTGCACGTGCTAGAGGAGCAATAGGCGGAGGACTACAGTTGGTCATTATAGAGGGACTTAAAGACCTTCCCTTTAAACAGAATAAAATAAAGATATTTAAAATAATTCAAATAAAACCAGTGTTTAGACAGGTTCATTAATACGCATTGTAAACAGACAAATAAAAAAAATATCAAAAAATACTCACAATCTCATTAATGCCAGTTAATTTTCCCATATGCAGTTTGGGCTGTGACGCAGGTCGAGGAGGTGGAACTATGGCTGCTGTAAGCAACGGAGTTGTGGGTCTGGGAAGGGATGTAACTATACAGAACGAGAAGAGGACTGTAAGTAACATCACATTTAAAAACTACATTAAATAATATAATTTTCACATACAGTATACAACCGAACTATATGCATACCAGACGATCAACAACATTAAGGGGGTTAAAAGGTGCACTACATCTTATTTATTGTAATGTACTTTTCTTAACACAGTCCACTTAGACCTGAGATACTAGAAGCAATTTGGGGTTCCTGGCTCTGTGGTTATATGTCCTTAATTAATGTAAACTTCTATCTTATTGTTAACCAAATGGTCTAATGTTTGCATGACTGCGCAGAGTCGGAATACAGATTCATCAGCTCTTTAGGGGTTCAGGCTCAAAACACCGTAAAGCTGTTTTAAGGATGGGTTAAATGTGGAGGTCAAATTCGTCTGTGTGCACAGTAGGCAAAAAGATCACTTAAAGGGGGGAAGGAAAAAAAAAGTAAAAAAATGTTAGCGTACTGAACTGCAAATTGATTCTGCAGCCTAGACTATTTACCACAAATTCAAACATAGAAGTGTAGTGCTGAAATAAAATTGACAAATTCAACAAAAGATTACCTGAAGAGGAGGCCGTGGAGGATGTGAGATCACCAAGATTGGGTCCAAATGGATCCAAAGACAGCACGTCATTGTTGGTTAGTCTACTACAAAATTTAAATACAAATTTAAAAACATTTAAAAAAATCCCTTTATACTAGTGGTAAAATTTAATGAACACTTTTGTCTTACTCTTTATTAGACAACTGAGGTGTCCGGGACCTTACTAACTCATCACCTGAAAAAGAGACGATATAATAAATGAACAAACCAAAATCTTCTCTCCTTTGATACCATACGTATATAACAAGCCACAGATATTTTATTAGTAGAATATGCACTTTAAAATCAATACTGTTTAAAAAACACAATTTTTTTATTATAATTGTTTTTTATTCTGTACAAATTATTTTCTATACAACAAGGTTATAAGGATAGAAATTCTATATAAATGATAGAAAAAATACTCACTGGTTTGTTTTCTCTTATTAGTGACCTGAAAATATAGTACAATTAAGTAAAAGTGGAAGAAAATATAAAAAACATTCTGTACCAACATTTATTTAACACACATGCACTCTCGTTT
Organism: Xyliphius kryptos; assembly: GCA_025769995.1. Lineage (NCBI taxonomy): Eukaryota > Metazoa > Chordata > Actinopteri > Siluriformes > Aspredinidae > Xyliphius > Xyliphius kryptos. Next base: position 2,957 of record JAOUQT010008573.1, on the reverse strand, counting down.
AACATTTATCCTCATCCAAATCCTCATACAGTATACCATACTTTTGCTTAATAACACTGATTAGGAATCCAGAAAGCAAGTCATAATATATGAATTTCATGTGACAAATTACACTGTGGGAACAATATTTTAGTTTAATTTCTCCTTATCTACTTCGGAAAAACATAAGATTAAAAGAAGTTTTAAGTCAAATGAATGCAAAAAAATATAAAAAAAAATTATATATTGTATATGTATACTTTACCAGAGGGGTTGGAGAAAGTGTTATGTTTCCGATAGAGGACTTCAATTCATCAATACTGGATTTGTCATATGTTTCAGAATTGGGCTGCACAGGTTTAATCTCGACATGAAACTTTCTGCGCTCATCTTCTTCTTCTGAATCACTGGATGAGTAAAAGGAATTGTCTTTCATATGTGGAAAAAAATGTTTAGGAAATGTCCAGGAAAGATATTTCAATATTTAACATCCATATAAAATATTATATGTACATAAAACACCCTTTAAACTTGTGTACAACGTTTAGTTGCAACATAATAAAGCAATTTAAGACTCACAAAATAAAAACAGGGCATACTAAATATTTGATATAACAATTAGACAAAAGACTCAAATTAGTAAAAAAAAATGTGAAGGATATCATTTTCACTGATTTCTGGTCTGATGCAGAAGCCCTCTTCATCTATTTGACGCACACTGCTCACAGCAAATTGTAAATCAACAGATCCATTGGCAGTGTTCTGGAAATAAAAAAAAATAAATAAATAAAAAATTGGAATTTTGATTACTTTAAAGTACATACTATATTTATGGCTGTGCAGTCATTTTAGTGATACAGTGTGTGCAGCTAAACCATCATCTGCTGCAATTCTTTATATCACAATCATTGCCATCTTAACTTATTTAAAATCTAATAGCCTTACAATAACTTTCATTAAGGTGTAAAAATGTACAAAAATGTTACTGTGATTTTACTTAACACATTATGACTTATTTAAAGGAAAAAAGTGATACTTACTGTAGCTTCAGATTCTGCAGATTCACTTGTTAAAAAAAAAAAAAGTAATCAATCACTGCTATGAAACTATAACTCAAATGTCCTTATAAATATATTTTTTAGTTTAAGCATTACTGACACTGATATTTTAAAACATTTCTAGATATGATCAATCAGAATTTAGTAGCTGTTACTTACGTAGAATCAGTGTCCTTGTCTTTTCGTCTCCCTGGAATGGTAAACGGTTTCCTTCTTCTAGGTTTTGCACCTAAATGGTAAAAAAAATAGGCTGCTGTTAAACAATTTGAACAGTATTATGTAAATACATTAAATGGGAGGTAATTATGTCACAATGGTGCAAATCATTTGAATTAACTTTTGTGATAATTAAAAAAAACAAAAACATTTTTGTGTTTATTATATAATGTCTTGTATAACCTACCTTCAGTAGTTATAGAAACATTGCATTCCTCAAATTCAATTGGTCCTGTAATAATAAAAAAAAAATTCATTATTTAGATTAAATTACCTGTACATGGAACAACTTAGAGGTGAGAATGCAGAAACTGCCATCAATGGACCCCTGAATAAGACTTCTAAGCCTAAATGTACTACATTTAAATCAAGAAAATCTACAAGGCTTTACTGGTTAAAGTGTATGCCCAGTTTCGTTAATTGATTTTATTTGTAAAAACATTGACATTTATACCATCTTTTTTCAGTTTAATTTTAATTACTTTATTAGTAATGATTAATACTGTTCCAAATCTCTAGTTTTCAATTTATCTTTGTTAACACTTGTGGAGATACAGTGTATTGCGTGTACGGGATTTAAGTGTTCTACAACTAAAATTCAAATACTGAGTAAAAAATAAAAATTGATAGAAAAATAAAAAAGGGGCAAAAGTACTGCAAAAAGGAGAGTTAGAGTAAGTTTTGCTGTTTTGAGGGCCATCACACTCGACCTGATTAATCTAGCATAGGTCGCGCCCTGACATTCCAGCAAACATGTGATCCTGGCGTTAGCACTGAAAACCATAGCAAATGCTCGGGCATGCTAGAAATATTATTATGTTGTGCCTCTTGTTTATTATGACAAAAGATTGCAACAAAAAAATTAATTGAAATGTTCATATTATAGGTAAAACATTTAGCCAATATACGTTAAGAAAAATTAACTAGGACACATGAAAGCATATTTTATAATTTGGTAGGTTTTACGAAAGTATCAAGAGAAGCTGACAAACACATTATCTATTTAGTCACCTATTTATTGTCATATTTCTATGAGAATGAGAGTAAAGAAGTATATACAAGTATAAATAAATTCATATGCATAAATTTGGAAATCTATACAAATAAGCTGAAAATGCCACTTTCAATTAAAAAGGTGATAAAGACATTTAAAGCAACTGAAAAGATTAGTAATTGGATAAAATGGGTAAAAAGAGGAGGAGTTGGTTGTGTGTTGTTCTTGTGTGCGCCCATGTGTGTGTTACCTGGCCTCTCTTTGCCTGTGCCTTTGCCTTCAGCCAGTTTCTGTAATAAACTTTCCACAGAGGTGTTTTCCAAGTTGTACCCAAACTCTTTTTGTACCTTTAAAACAAAATAAAAAAAATGTAATTATTAAAATTGAAAGAATAACACAAAACAACTCAAGTTAAAATTTCCTTAAATTTCGAAATTAAAAAAAAAAATTGATTCAATTTAAAGTGTTAATTACAGTTTCGTCTCTCAAAAGCCTTTTACTCAAGTGACTTACTGATCAAGTATCCAAACTTGATGAAGAGGGTTAAAATATGGGGGTCAGCCATGACAGACCCCAGGAGCAAAGAAGGTTAAGGGCCTTGCTCAATGGCTTATACGGTTAATTTTACTGAACTCAGGATTATACCCCAAACCACTAGATTGATAGCCCCACACCCTTACCACTGAGCTATTATTATTATTATTGAAGAT
>JAOUQT010008546.1:0-22865 GCA_025769995.1 Xyliphius kryptos | reverse complement strand
ACTCTTAAAGATTGCGTGTCTCTCAATTTGACCTTAAAACCTGTTTCTTGTTTACTTTTTCAGCTCCTCTATCCCGAAATATAGTTTAAACAATGTGTGTTTTGTCTCGATTGGAGCGTCAGCATGCCCGTGCCTGGCGTCTGCTCATTACAGCATTATCTAATAAGTTTTAACACATTTTAAATTACCACAATCCCCCTTTTGACCTTTCCTAAGAAAGGTAAATTATTCCTAATACCTGTCTTGCTTTTCTTTGTCATCAATTGCTTCCCCATCCCTTACAACAAATTTGGGAGAGGTCAGTGGCAGTGGAAACCAATTAAAGAACAAAGGAAAATTTTAGCAAAAGCAGTAAGGGATCTAGAATTAAATCCTAAAAAGAAATTTGAGGCAGAAAAACACGGGATAGACAGCATAAATGGTTGGTTAAGAGCACAAGATGATCTAACTGAAACAAACAGGGCAGGTTTTGGAACAGTCGTTTACACGATTGTCACTATTCTATACTGCTTAACTCCTTATATTTTGCTTAGGTGTCCACTTTTAATAAAGCTAAAAGTTAAGCATATTTATTAGCTATAAACAATCCAATTTATTGGTTTTCACAATTGTAACTACTCTATACTTTATTGGGCTCTATAGAATTTTAGTGTTTTTCTAGCTAAACACAATCCAAGCTTTCAATTTACACGATTGTTATTTTCTAAAACTGCTTGCACAAACTCTTTATAATTTGCTTAGTACTTCACCTTTAATAAAGCTAAAATATTTTTTTGGCAAGAGTTTTTATTAGCAATAAACAATACAATTTATTGTTTTTTTACAATTGTAATTATTATAAAAGACTTTGTTTACACAAATTCTTTCTAGTTTGCTCTGTTCTCAACTTTTGATAATGCTAAAAGGGAATTGGTTTCTTTAGCTATAAACCACCAAACTCCTCTGTTTAAACAGTTGTAACTATTCTTAAACTGTTTTAATTACACAAACTCTTTATAATTTTCCTAGTTCTTCACTTTTAATGAAGCTAAAAGTTTTTTTTTTAGCAATAAACAGTCCAATTACACGATTGTAAGTATTTCATCCTGCTTAGTTTGCACAAACTCTTTATAGTTTTGAGTCATTAACTTTTAACAAAGGTTCAAGTTTCATGTTTTTTTAGCTATTAAAATCCAACTTTTCAGTTTACACGATTGTAAGTATTTTACACTGTTTTGTTTGCACAAACTCCTAAAAGTTTGCTCAGTTCTTAACTTTTGATAAAGCAAAGGGTTAAGTGTTTTCTTCAGCACTAAACAATCCAATTCATTAGTTTACACCATTGTAATTAATCTATACCGCTTTGTTTACACAAACTCTTTATAGTTTTCTTAACCCTTTAATGTCCTCACCAAGAAAATATCAAATATTTTTTTTTATTATAATTTTTTTTTGTTTGGGGTATTAATAAAAACAATTGGTGTTATTCTTTTTTAAAAGACCACCCAGTTTTCAAATTATACAGTTCTACCAAGTGGTTGAGATGGCACATAGTGGTAAAATCAGAACAAGAACCAGGAATACAAATGAAATAGGGCAATAACATGCCCCAACACAGGGCAATAACATGCTAAAAAAATTTTTGTTTTTTTTATACTTTTGTGACATTTTAGACAAGTGGAATGGGTCCAAGGTTGTTAAATGACATTGTGAGGTAGTGAGGACCTTGGGTTATGGTGCTTTTTTCAGACATATTTGTAATACAGTTAGACCATATCATCAACAATAATAATAATAATAAAACAATAGTAACTACAAGAACAAGCAATAGTAAAGTACAAAAACAAGCTTAAACCATAATAAACTTTTGTGACTTTTTTGAAAAACAGCACTATTTGTTTTTCAGCATTGGATCGAGTTTATTTTTTGTGGTATGCTGGTGAAGCATTGCTGGTTTGCATTAAGACACAAGAAAACATTGCATTTCTCACACTTCCATCTGGACACACCCTTTGGACAGAAGTTGCACCGCCCACACTTGACACTGTGAAGTGGCATGTGTCCACAGTTGTCATAACGCACTTGTGGTTGTGTGGGTCTTGGAACATATTGTTTTTTTTGAGACATTGGTTGGTGTAGACGTGAATGATGGTCGGCCAACCTTGGATGTCGTCTTGTTGACATGCTTTAAAGTGTGGGTAACTGCCAGGCGGAACCTTTTGAGAGGCATTGGGTTCTCATTCAGTAGTTCACAGTCGTTCTAGTTCACAGTCGTGGTTTCTAGAGTCAGCTCTTGCTCCTGCTCTCTTAGGGCAATATTTAGAAATGTGGAAGAGCCTTGCTAGAGCAGTAGATCATGGATGATTCCAGATTGAACTGGCTCGGCAGAACAATTTAAAGCCCACTTGTCTGGTTTGTTTACAATATACTGGCGAAGAATGCCAGCCCTTGTGCCTTTATATGCCACCATCACCTCATCAATACTTTGTTTGTATGTAGAAGAAATGAGGAGGCATCGCTCACGAAGCATCTCAAAAGGGGGCGGATTTTAAGAAATCGGTCTGAAGTGCTCGCCCTCTGTTTGTCATTAAAATGCATAAATTGACGTAACAGACTGAATTTTTTACTCATGATGCCAGTAGTTTTCAATAGATGGGAAGCTGAAAACACCCATGAAGAGTAGTATTGCCAAAAACTCCTCAATCTCTTGTGGACTAGTTTTGATTGAATACCCTAACTCTTGGCCAAAGTATAGAACGGTCTGTTTAGCAATATGTTTAATCATCTTATCGGTGAAGAGCATTTTAAAATACTGGAATGGGGATTTTACAGTATCAGGGGGGCTCAAATCTTAAATCAGGAACCTGAAATGTCTCAATGTCCTCATCCTTCCAGATTTTCTCCCTGCCTTTTTATAGGGCTAGAGATGAAGTAGTGTCACTGCTGTTTTTTTTGGCTCTTCCAAGGAAACTGTTTTCAGGCATTTTTTTTCTTTCAACTTCCTCTTATGAGGTGGCAGTTTAGAAGACAGGAGACTATGTCCTCATCAATGGACTCAAAAGATTTTGCTCCAGAGTCTTCTGTTTGTGTGGGCAGATAATCAAATCTTCTATTTGGTCATCGTCGTCATTGGTCAAGTGTCTGTGCCTTTCTCCTTTTAAACAAATGCGCGGACATATTTGTCCACAATATGTCGACCCCGACGGTGATCGGAACGAGAACAAGGGGAAATTGGATAAAGAATCCATTATCATCAAATCCATTAATCGGCTACCCGATAAAATAAGGTAAGCAAAAACCTATTTAACTAAATTCTGCACATTGAATATACTAAAATGATGAATGGTGAGATGAAGAAGGATTGGAATATTACTGAAAGGGATTGAACAAATATTATAACGAGGTTTATTACAAATATTATAACGAGGTTTAGTTTGTGTTGGTTTTTAGTATGGTGACTGGGTGGTGACGTGCCCCTCCGCCCACTGACGATTAGAACGGATAAAGGTTAGGAGAAAGGGACTCCTAGAGATTGGGTCATCCCTAAACAGCTGGATCTCGAGATCTCGAGGACTCGAGCAAGTGTTGATTTCGAACCTCCTCTCGTGTGGATACCTCACGGTGGCAACTAAGCACGATTGAGTGGAGGGAGTAGAAATTGAAGACGTCTTGGTGAGTCCAGTTTTTTCATCAAACATGGCAGACTGTACAAAAGGTAAACGACACTACTTGGGGAATGAATTAGACAACAAATTTGGGAGAGGTCAGTGGCAGTGGAAACCAATTAAAGGGAAATTTTTGCAAAAGCAGTAAGAGATCTAGAATTAAATGCTTGTTCAAGGACCCACATTGGTAACTTCAGTGAACCTGGGATTTAAACCCCCAACCTTGTGATTGATAGTCCAGCACCCTAACCACTGAGTTACCTCTCCCATAAATGTGGTTGGTGTGTTGATGCTTATTGTCTTCTCTTTGCATACTTTCTTTAAATTTTACAAAATTTAAAATATTTATATTACATTCCATCATTTTATCCAAAGCGACCTAAAAGTATCCCAACTTCATGGCTGGGGTCAGAACCCATGGTTCACCATACAGCATTCCTGGAACATTGATGGTTCAAGGCCTTGCTCAAGGTCCAACATTGACAGCGTTGGCGGACTTGCGATTTAAACATTCAAACATTTGGATTGCTATCTGTATAAATCTGTATAAATCTTAAAAGCCACCACAGAACGTTCTAATTCTACACTAACCTCGCTCTGGTCCGAGTGGCTTATCCACTAACTAGTCCAATGACACAAGCTTAGTCCAATGAGCATGCAGTCTGAAGAAAGAAGGAGACAGAGCAAAAAGTGTCCGTGTGATGTTAGTGATTGTGCCTCAGAATGGAAAAAGAGTGCTAGTACGGCCGTGCCCGGTGTTGAAGGAATAAGTCAGAAGAAAGACTCGTGGCATAGACGACAGGCCGGTGAAAAAAAAGCTGTTTATTGGACTAGGTGTACCATACAAATGAGAAGCCACAGTTACAACATGGCAGTTGGCAGTTTAGACTGAAAGTGTGTGGTTTAGAGAGAGTTAGGAGATAAGATGCATACAGTCAGTACAGTTGTAACATTGTCTTAAAAAAGGAAAATGGAAAATGAAACAATCCTCGAATTCAACTTTACAAAAATACAGCAGAATGTTTGTTAGAAAGCACAGCGAGATCACATGGTTGCACCTTGAATGACAAAATGTTGTACTCTTATACCCAGAAACTGGCATTTGTCTCATTATAGAGCTTTAAAGAAACTATATAATATATTCTGTGCTTTTAGATGACAGTTCAAATCCCAATCTGAGTTTCCATGTCCTCCCTGTGTCTGAGTGAGTGGGTTTCCTCCCACAGTCCAAAAACATGAATCCAAACAAAATGGACTGCTCTAAATTGCCTCATATAGTGTGAGTGTGTGCCCAGCGATGGGCACCTGTCCTGGGTGTATCTTCCCAGCGCCCGAAACGTTCTCCCCTGGATGGGCATGAGGAACCCACCATGACCCTCATAGAGAATTAAGCAGAAGCTAATGAATAAATGAATGGCCAAACTTCGAAAAGAGGTTTTTTTTATAATATGGAACATAAGTGCGCAGTTTTATAAAAACAAAACCTTTGTGAGAGTGTTACATGTCATTTGCTCACATTTTTGACTTATACACCAACAGGATGTGATGTGACTGTACATTTTAGACTTCCCTTTGCTCCTGATGCACCAGTTTTTGGGGTAAAACCATTAATAATTACCTCCAGAAACAGGAAAAAAGAAACACTGGTTTAAAGTGTGTACAGTGTGGTCATTATACACATACACCCGCGCACACATACACTATATAAATATACAGTACCAGCCAAAAGGATTCGATGACACTACAGTGTAGCTGGGTTCTCTCTCACTACTGACTTGTGTTGCTCTCTCATTCTGATAAATGACTAAATGTAAGTTTGGACACGTCCCCTTCTTGCTTCATTGTATATTTTCTCCACATACCAAATAGATGAAGTTTGTATTTTTACATTTACAGACTGTACTTCATCTATTTTCTGTTGTGTCCCCCCTGTTGGTCAGGAGCATCACAGAACAGGTAGAATTTAAATCCAGACTAAAAACTAACTATTGGGGCGGCATGGTGGCTTGGTGGTTAGCACGTTCGCCTCTCAGCGCTGGGGGTTCCCGGTTCGAATCTCGATCTGGGTGGAGTTTCCATGTCCTCCCCATATCCCCATGCCCATCCAGGGGAGAACATCTTGGGCGCTGGGCAGATACACCCAGGACAGGGTGCCGATCCATCGCTGGGCACACACTCACATACACACAGCCACACACTCATACACATGCTATACAGGGCAATTTAGAGCATTCAATTTACCTTCATGTTTTTGGACTGTGGGAGGAAACGGGAGAACCCGTAGGAAACCCACGCAGACATGGGGAGAACATGCAAACTCCAGCCAGATTGGGATTCGAACTGGGAATCCCCAGCTCTTTAATTATGTTTTATTTTACTTTTTATATGGCCTTGCACTATTTTAATTACTCTGTAAAGCACTTTAAATTGCTTCTGTCAGACGGATGCTCTATAAATAAACTCGCCTTGCAACAGTCTGTAATTGTAAAACTACAAAGTACATCTTTGTGGTAAGTGGAATTGATAACACGGGCAAGTTGTGTCCAAACTCTTGACTGGTACTGTGTGCAACACATTGCACACATTGGTTTTTAACACATTCTTTATTTAAGCCTGTTTTCAAAATAAAACAAAATGCCAACTACCTTTATAATCTATGGGAAGACTTTCAAAATATGTTGGAAACTCAGTTTCACTTGGGCAGACCATTATCCTGACCGTGGCTCTTGTAAAATAATAATAGCAAATGTTTTTCAAGGCAAAATGTTATTCCACGTGGTGCTGGGATATTATTTGAATTAACGGATTCATGGATGTCGTCTAACCCATAAAATTTACCGCACCTAGAGCAAGGCACAGTCGTATTCAATAATTCATACTATAGATAATATATTTGTGTTGTATGAAACAATATGGCACGGTATTTGTGTTTCAATAGACAGACTGACAGACAGCAGATGAGTTTATATAAGTAGGCAGGTTATTAATAAATAACGATCTATATGGCAGTTGTGCATTATAAATCAGAACGGTGTATATACAGTGTTATGCAACACCCTGCTTGAATGTTTTTCATCTTTTTGTATGTATTAGTTTAAAACATCATCGTTTCGGCTTTGAAACCCAAGACATGATCTTTGGCCAAAATGCCTATTGCATAAGACTGCATATAGAGTATTACAATTAATTTTAGAAATACATTTTGAATAGCAAACTATTTAATATGGAGCATCTGCAATTTTGTTTCAGAACATGACTCTGTATTGTGTGACGTATGGTGTGGGGTACTTCTTTTGGACATTTGTACAGCATTGGTTGCTGGTGATGGTGCCTGGCTTTTGAAGTAATGTATACTTGAAATATTATTTGGCAGTGTTGAAATTGAAGCCGTTGATACTTCTGCAGAGTATGTGTAAGTATCAGCTATTTTCTGATGGTCTCGCTTATTAAAGTGTCAAAAGTGTCTGATATTCAGCACCGATTTCTTTTAAAAAAGTAGGTCAAGGGCCCATCATGGCATCGTGTTCCAGAGGGGTAGAGAAAATGGTAGTAAGTAGCAATCGGAGAGATAGCCATGTACAGTACTTATACATAACTCATTCAGTTTTTTTTTTTTCATCCACATTCGAATTTTTTTTAAAGCAATCTCAGGATTTCTTTTTTTTTTTTTTTTTTTTTTTTTAACAAATCGTGGCAACACACGGGCACCAATCCACAATCAGGTTCAAAATCTGTCCAAACATTACATCTGCTAATATGGTCAGAGGAGAATAAAATACACCTAAGGCTGCATTCATAAAAAGTGGAAACTGCAGTAAAACAGCTCTTTATTTAAGGCATCCCATAAGCCTCTATAAATCCTGGCCTTTTTTTACATTAAGGTTTATAGAGAGCTTAAAAGGGGCCATTGTCTTTTGACAATGCTATTTTTGCAGGCTACTAAAACTTGATGCATGGGATAAAACACACTGTGCTATTTCCCCTCCGCGTATCTGACATATTTATGGCTCATGTACACCATTCGTACGTTTTTTTTTTGTTGTTTTTTTTCCCCAGATACCTCATGAACCTCTACGACCGGTTTCGTGATGCTTAATCCTTCTGGTCTTTTATGTCGACTCCACGGATGTGATTTTCATGAATATAATGTATACTTGTGCATCTCTACTTTTTACATACATTTACATTTGGTTATTTAGCACAGGATTTTATCCTTACTTGATGGCTGGGGTCAGAACATAGTGTCACTACAGGACCCTGGAGCAATGAGGGTTAAGGGTCTTGCTCAAGGACCCATATTGGTATCTTCAGTGGAGCTGGGATTTGAACCCCCAACATTGAGATTGATAACCCAACAGCCTACCACTTCCTTTAGGATATTCCTTCCTATAAAAATCTAAAAACTAAAGATTTTTTAATATGAACACAGCAGCATCTGGGGGGTAAGGCGATACTTAACAGTTTCCATTTGACATGAAGGCAGCCGATTACTGTAAAAATCCAACATTTCAATAAGGCCACGGAACACTGTGAACTAAATCATAGATACATATAACCATTGATTTCATAACTTAAACATTAGTACTGAATCCGTGAACAGAAATATGTATATCTAAAACAATGCTACAGCATTATAGAAAACTCTATGACAGTATTCAAGGATGATCATTTAAGACTGCCTTTTAAGGCCTGCAATTTTTTTTTCGTTTCATGGATATATTTACTGTACAATCACCTGGGTGCTTTATTCACTATATATTTTTTTCTCACATTATCGTCTATGCATTCCTCACTGCGTTTTTTCAAAAACCCTCTCTCAACATCCTGCTCTGAGTCCTGAGACCTGGCCAAAAGAGAGAGCCAGTCGTTCTGTGGAAATGTAGGTCAGAGAAGACAGATTTTGGATTGAACATCACAGATGTGGAGGTGCTGTTAGTAAAAGGGTGAGAGGTGCTTGGTTTTGGTTTTGAAAAACAGGGAGAGCCTTGATGTATATGCTCCAGGAAAAAGAGAAGTTTTGGGAGCGGGAGAGAGAAGGTCACATGACAGTACAGCACTGGCAGCGTTTTTTCTTTTCGGTACCTGTGGGTTGCGAGAGTGGCTCCTTGGTTGAACTTTCATCTTTGCCTTCAGAGGAGAGTTCTGTGGCTTCGGATGCTGGCCGTCCTGAGACGAGGTCAGCGGCATTTCCATCCACAGTGGAGATATCTGTGACAGTCTTCTCCCGCAGGGACTTCTCATCATCCTCGTCGATTAGGACTATTTCAGCTTTGATGGTGCCATCAAAGCCTAGCAGCTTCTTACTCTCCTCATCATCATCCACACTGTGGTAGCCCATAAAGATCATTGTGACAGGCTTGTCCATGGTAGCCTCCGGTGCAAGTATTACTTCTTGCTCGTCGTTTTGTCGTCCACTCTGATTTTGGCACTCGGACGTCATCTCGACCTCATGATTTCGGCTCGCTCGCATCGATTCCATCTCCGCCTTAATCTGTTTGGGCAGGCCGCTTTGCTCCCTGATGCAGGTTTCAGCTGGTGTGACAATAACTTGAGCACCCTCAGGTCGTTGGCGTGCCTGACCAACACGCTGCATCAGATCCTCCACCTCGTTTGAACTCCAGGGGTGCAGCCCATTCTCCACTGTGGTGGAACTTGCAGAATGCACCTCATAGATCACCTTCCGGCCATCATCGTACACCTTGACACCCCGTTGGTGGGCTTCCTCTGGGCTAACACGTGAGGCCGATAATATTTTGGTGTCACCGGTCTTGTGGTCCTTTTCCACGCTGATCTCCATGGCATATAATGCTTTAGACATGGGGGAGAGTGGAAAGGGGAGGGGGTTAATTTTGTGTGAAGGGTCAGGTTATTATGCACTGTGGCATGCTAATTGTAGCAATAGTGTTAAAATTAGTACTAACCAGCTGCATTACACAAAAATATAGTTTTTTTTTAGTTATTAAAAATTAATACAATAGCACACAGACATTCAAAACAAATTACTGGCTTAGTGGTTAGCATGTTCGCCTCTCAGCGCTGGGGATTCCCGGTTCAAACCCCGATCTGGATGTTTCCAAGTCCTTCCCGTGTCTGTGTGGGTTTCCTCCGGATTTTCCGGTTTCCTCCCACAGTCCAAAAAAAATGGATTCAAGGTAAATTAAATGATCTAAATTTACCCATATAGTGTGTGTGTGTGTGGCTGTGTGTGTGTGTGCCCAGCGATGGACTGGCGCCCTGTCCTGGGTGTATCTGCCCAGCGCCTGAGAAGTTCTCACCTGGATGGGCACCTCATCGCGACCCTCGTACAGGCTTAAGCAGAAGATAATGAATGAATGAATATTTTTATATGATGTATTTTTATTCTAGATGCATTTAAAGATAGAGAACTTTTTACATTAACAGTATTCTGTTTCGTCAATCCAGCGCAAAGCTATACGATCTCAATTTCAGCACGTGGTTGGGGGTTAAGGGCCATGCTCAAGAAAATCTTAAATCCAGTACCATCTGGTCCCTTGTCCAAGACTGTAAAACCAGTGTTTTAATTTTTACTTAACGCATTTGTTGATACCTTCATCCAAAGCATATAGATTAATATATTATACAATCATGCCAAATGTTTAAAGGCAACAGTAAAGTGCTGTTAAACTCATTTGTCGAAGTTCATTTATTGAAACTTATTGAAAAAAAAAAAAAAAACGCAATAACAACTTGGTAAAAATCACCATGGTAACATTAATAATGTCTAAATAATATGTATAATCTAATATAATATGTATGTTATTTCTATAATTATTCTGGTAATATAAAGTCTTGTAGAAGTAAAAATTATAATTTATTATTGTTGTTCCACACAATTTGTAATGTCACAAAAAAATGTAATTCAGATATTATAAGACTGGGGTAGGGGTTTGGTGGAACATATATACTGTATTTAATAATATAGACTATAATTGCTTGGATAAACAAAAATATGCTACTTTAAATATAATTTATCTGCTTAGAATCCAAATAATAAAAATACATTTAACTCTTAACCCTCATTTTTCATGTTTTTTTTAAAACCTTTCTTAGCGATGACTTAGATACCATCCTAAAGATGCATCCTAAGTGCATCTTGTTTAGTGCAGTTCTCAGCACTCACCATTGCCCCTCCCACATCCTCCTACCAATGTCTCACCTGGTTTTCTTGTGTGCTGGCGATCCCCTGATGCTGTGCTCAGAGATTGAAAATTCAGCTCCGAGAGCTTAGGGTTCAGGGAGGGGACAGGATTCACTGCATCTGTCAGGTGGAGAGCAGAAAAGGGCAATAAACCGGGTCCCTGGTGTCAGACGGCAGCGCTGTACCCCCCTCCACCCCCGGTCCCAAGGGTCTGCCCCTTCTGCTCTTACTATATTGACTTGCTATTTCACTCTCCCACTTCTCTTTAGCGGTCTGGAGCAGCTTGGTGCTTAGACAGCAAAACCAAAATGCACGTATTAGTGAGAGATAATGGTACTGTGGCAATGGAGGGATTCACGGTGAAAAGGTGGATTATTATACACAAAGTGCAGAGTTAAAAGCTAGTGTGTGGACTTCAATAGTAAAGCTGAGGCAGGAGGGAAATCAGCCAAGGGGCCCGGGCACCAGTGCATGTGGTTTTACTGCCTGGTAGATCCTTCTGGACGATCACATAATAAATGATGCGTAAGTGCTGGACAGCGAGGATGGGCTGTGTACATTTGGAATGCTTCTAATTAAATTTATTTAATATTTGAATACTATTTAATTGCATTAATTTAATACTTTGAAATAAAAGAGGGAAAAAAGCAGCTGTTGACACATTTCCACATTTATCTCAAGCAGTCAATCCACCACTAGGTGTCTGCTGTTTGTTCAATTTGGGTTTATCAGTTGTACAAACATTTAGTTATTTACAAATTAAACCAAAATGGGGCTTTCAAAATATGTTTTTTTTTAGTTTAATAAAATGCTGCTTGGAAATTAAAACGTTATAATGATTTAATGCACAAAAATGACTGCACCATCACAAAATAATATAAAAAGTTGTAAAAAGATTTGTTTAAACTTATTTTTTTACGCACAAATTTTATTCATTCATTTATTTATTGGGTGGCACGGTGGCTTAGTGGTTAGCATGTTCGCCTCTCGCGCTGGGGATTCCCAGTTCGAATTCCGATCTGGGTGGAGTTTCCATGTCCTCCCCATGTCCGCATAAAATGCATGGATACAAGGTAAATTAAATGCTTTAATTGCCCTGTATAGTTTTTCTTTGTGTGTTTGGATGTGTGAGTGAGTGAATGCCCAGTGATGGATTGGCGTCCTGTTCGCTCGAGATGTTCTTCCCTGGATGGGCATGGGGAACCCCACATGACCCTCATAAAGGAATAAGCGGAAGATAATGGATGGATGGCATTTATTCATTTATTATCTTCTGCTTATTCCTCTACTAGGGTCGCGGTGGGGTTCCCCATGCCCATCCAGGGGACAATGTTTTAGGCGCTGGACAGATACAACCAGGACAGTGTGCCAATCTATCACTAGGCACAGACTCACTCATACATCCACACACTATATGGTGCAATTTAGAGTATTCAATTTATCCATGTTTTTGGATTATGGGGTACAAATGAAATGTTTTTTAAAAACATGTTTATCTTAATAAATAAATAAATGAATGGCGATACTCTCAAATTAAAAGATGATAAATAATGAGATCCAAAAAGTCATACCTCTATCCTGGTTCTGCAAACTCTGCAAATGAAAGAAAAGAGAAGCTGTTTTAGTTGCAAAACCTCACCAATGTCATGTTTCTACATACACAGCACACTTTGTGGTTTGAACCGTCATTACGGTTTGGATGAAAATAAATTGCTTGCAGATCCAGCCGAATTAAAAACGAAAGGTTTTGCATTTTTTTTCTTTGTGACATTTTGTTTTTTTGTTATGATTTAGGGCTGGACCTGTTTACATACTAGGGCCGGGACGATACGGCCTAAAATCACTATTGCGATATATTAAGCAGTTCACCTCGACAACGATGAATGGACGATAATTTTAATACACACATACCCCAAAAATAAAGAATGTATAAATACTGCACAGCCATATTGATGGTACAATTCCCTTTTCATTGCCACGTAGTCATGTGACTACCCTACAGAGAACACGCGGCCTCTTAAAGGAACATGAACGTAGACGTCAAGAAAACTTTTTTTAAGATGCCTAAAATGCCGATATGAGCAAAATGATGTCGGTTGTCGTCATAAATTTCAGTATAGGTAAATTTTCAGGCATATTTTTCCAGAATTAATGCATCATACCTTTTGTAGGTCTTCAATTGAGCTCTCAGTTTCACGCAATCTCTCTCTGAGAACTTGCTCTTTGGCTGATATTTGTAATTCTTCATTCTCGAGCAGGCAAATCTCTTCTTCCAGTCTATAAAAAAAAAAAAAAAGATGTGTAACCATCCAGCCATCCATTATCCTCCGCTTATTCCTCTACTAGGGTCACGGTGGGGTTCCCCATGTCCATCCATGGGCATGGGACAGGTCGCTAATCACTGGGCACACACATCCACACATACTATACAGGGCAATTTAGAGCATTCAATTTACCTTGAATCCATGTTTTTAAACTGTGTGAGGAAACCGGAGAACCCGGAGAAAACCCACGTGGACACATGAAGGACATGGAAACTCCACCCAGATTGGGATTCGAATTGGGAACCCCCAGCGCTGAGAGGTGAACATGCTAACCACTAAGCCACCACGTCACCCACGTGTAAACATATACTATATAAACAGAGCCACTGCGACACATTAATATGGAGTTATTCTCCCCTTTGTAGATATAACACCTTCCATTTTTCTGGATAGGCATAGTATATAATGTTGTATTGCAAATCCTTACTCATTCATCCAGGAACCCATGTGAGGTCAGGCACTGTTGGACAAAAATGCCTGGCTATAAATCTCCACTTCAGTTTCATCCTAAATGTATTTAATAGGGCTGAGATCAAGTCACTGTGTGGGCCAAGTTACACCAAATTACCCCAAATAACATTTAATGGACCTTGCATTGTTCACTGGAGCCCAGATATGTTGGAACCAAAAAGAAGTTCTCTAAAAAGCAAAGAAAGAATACAATTTTCCAAAATTGCTCCTGGTTTTTAACCAAAAAATAAATTAATTCATAGGTGGGGTGAATGTCCTCCAGGTGTCTGTTTAGGTTTCCGCCAAGGTCTCCCGTTTCCTTCTGCATATATAGTATAGTTAGTGGTACTAACCTAAATAAGCTGATGTGATGTTATTAGTCCCATTCCTGTGTAAAGAATACATTCTTATTTCTTTGCTGGCGTATCATAATGAACACAACTATTTGGACAGATGGCTGTTGGATGCAACGCCCGCATTCTTAGTCTGTACTGTTTGATAAATATGTACTTTGGATATTTTTTCAGTGATTGCTCAAGTACAGCTGAGAGTAAAACTGTCTGCTATGGACAGCAGAATGATTTATAGACACTTTTTCTTTGGGGTATCAAATCACAACACATCCACCCGAAAATGATTTGGGACTTGATTCTCTTTGGCAGTGTTTCGTATTGACTTCATTGTACCTCTGTGGTCAATGTTTACAAAATCTGCCCATGTAATCACTGTTCCTTCACTGTTTTTCTCACATAATTCTTTACCATTTGGCAGAAATGGTAATCAGCCAAATCTGAATTACAGTTTGTAGCTCAGTTAGTCAATGTGCACCAATGGGGGTGGGGTTGAAATTTTAGCACACAGCATGAAACGAGTCAAAACAACTGTTTCTCAACATTGTTCCTTCACAGGATGCCACATTTTGGGTTCAACGAAGCATTTGTTTGTAGAGAACACTAGGGGCTGTATACACACGCTGTGAGCACCATCACCGCAGCACATCAGTGAAGTACCAAGCGCTTCCCCACAGAGTATGCTTAAAGTACAGGATTATTTCTATACTATAAACGCCAAAGCCCTTGTTGACTCACTTAGTCATCACTCCTGAGGTTAAAATTTGGCCTGTCCTTGAAAAAACGAAGTACTTTTCACCTTCCTACGTTCGATGGTTCGCCATCGCCATCAAATGCAAGACCCCGCCAAGGTTATGTTGGGGTCCTGCCAAGTACGAACAAGGCTAAAACTTGGAACCTTAATTACCAACCATGTTCTTGGGAAAAAAAAAGTGGGTTCCTGCTTTTCTACTTTAAATTCTTCGTTTTCGCCATCAAACGCTATACTTGGATGGATTAAGGGCTTCGGGAGTGGCGCCATCTTTCCTTATCGTGTGCTTGGAAAACCTACTGATAGATTGGAAAGCAACTGCATGAACACCGAAGTCAGAACTAACACTATATTTGTTTGCCATTTTTACTTGCCACAAGCCAAAGCTTCTGGCTTCAAACTCTATTTATATAGGCGGGGCCTAACAACATTGTTTTTATATTTAGTATTGTTTTCATGTCCATATCATGAGATAAAAACAGAATTTTGCTAACAAAATATGCTACAAATGGTTATATGCAAAACCACCAGCATGTTTATGAAAGTAACACAGTGAGATGCCCAGTGATTGGTCGACGCCCTGTCCTGGGTGTATCTGCCTGAGACGCTCTCCCCTGGATGGGCATGTGGATCCTCGTAGAGTAGGGGTGGGCAAACTTTTTGACTCGTGGGCCACAATGGGATCTAAAATCTGTCAGAGGGGCCGGGCCAATTGGCTGCTTTGTTGTAAAGTGACGACTGGTTTTTATATTCTTTGAAAACCTCAACAGTTTCTCATCATATCAGGCGTTAATCAGAAAATATTTTCTTGTCCAGTTCTTATGAAACACTCTGCACACACTGGCCGCGTTTCCCCCACTTTGGTCCGCTCATTTTTACAAAAGAGCTCAAAAGGCGCAAAGTAAAAGAATAAAGTCGAGTGTAAAACACCTCATCCGTGGAGCACGCCATCTATTGGGTTGACGCAGGCAAAACCGGAGAAGGGACGCAAGAAAGATCTAATGATAGAATATTTTGATAATGGTTTCAGACAAGTTCGGTGGGCCGGATGAAAAAGTCTAACGGGCCGCATCTGGCCCGCGGGCCGTAGTTTGCCCAATTTGCCCCCTGTCGTAGAGGAATAAGAGGAAGATAATGAATGAATAAAAACACGATTAGCTCGATTAAATATATTAAGTGCGTATTGTATAAAGAAGAAATGAACGTTATGAATATTTATTAGTTAAGCCATGTACCTCGTATCTTAATGATTTGTCATTATGGATGAAGATGACCTTGTTGACCTACTTGGCCAGTAATATTTTGTCCTGATGTAAAGCAACAGCTTCTGCAAATCATTCTTTCCGTTTCTAACCTCCTTTTTGCAATTAGTGAGTGTTAGCAAGGCTACATCCCATCCCAGTGCACACACTCCACACAAAGGATGTGTACTAAATAAAATCTAGACAATTAATACTTGTAAAGTTTAGTTACATAATAATATTTGCCCTCAAATCAGCAAACCCGTCACCGGATGCTGCAGACAGTAAAACCATTCGGTCAGTCGAACTGAGGTGAGAGGTCAGGTATGGAATGCAAACATGAATAAAAAGCATTAAACAAAACTGCACACATACAAATTCCTCCCATCTCCCAGCGGACTGTTACCTCAGTCGCGCTCAATGCTGGCAACGGGTGAGGAAGGCAGTGGCTGAGGAACTCCAACTACCTCCACCCAAGTGAATTTCCTGCTATTGTCAGCATCACTGAGCTTACACACGTTAGAATAACAAACGCCAAGGAGCCTTCCCACGATGCTGATATTCATTTCCTAAAAAGTGGACACCTGCCGTCTAAAACGAAAGAGATGGATCACCGTTTACGGTTCACAATGTACCATTTTCTAGTCTACGTGACTTTGGTTCCGATATTAAGCGGTTTTCCTGAAACCGAACAAGCATGGAGCTATTTGTGAGATTTAGGTGTCAGCACTCAGCCAACTTACAGAGGTTCACAAAGTAAATACCAATAGAAAAATCAGTACAATTATTCAGAAGGGGGGGTCATTGTTTTGTTATGTTGTGACAGTGCAGTTGCACACTTCACATGGCACCAAGATTTCTCTGCTGTGCTGTCAAGTTTCCAGGAAACTCTGTAGAAATTCGTATTGGTCAGGCAAAGATGTCTTTAAAAATATAAAATTCAGGTTCTTTTCAATGCAATAGCAAATTAGCACCTTTTGAATGATGCTAAGGGTCAATCTGGGTGGACTTTCCATGTTCTTCTCGTGTCTCTTTGGGTTTCCTTCGGGTTCTCCGGTTTTCTTCCCACAATCCAAAAAACATGGGGATGGTAGCTCAGTGGTCAGGGTGTTGAGCTATCAAGCAATAGGTTGTGGGTTCAAACCCCAGGCCCATGAAAGTTACCAATGTGGGTCACCCTAATTGCTCCAGGGGGCTGTGTGAACCCTGTGTTCTGACCCCAACCGTCAAGTTAGGACATTTGTATGTCGCTTTAGATAAAAGTGTGTGAGTAGATTGGAACCCTGTCCTGGGTGTATCTGCCCAGCGCCAGAGATGTTCTCCCCTGGATGGGCATGGCGAACCCCCCGCAACCCAAGTAAAGAAATAAGTGGGAGATAAAGAATAAATAATGCTTAAACAAGTTGATTAAGACATACAATTTAGGAGGGTCTCTAACAACACTTGCCAGAGTCTGTTGTGTAAGCTAGTGTACGTCTGTTGAATCCTGGTTTTGAACTTGCCTTTATATATGTGCCAAATACGCACAATAGTCCTACATGGCAACTTTTTAAACAATACTCTATCATGCTTCAAATCCATAATGCACAAATAACGTCTTCCTATAGTTAGCATCACTAACTTAAAAATATAAGGTTTTTTTTGCAGCTTAATTGGAAGTCTTGTCCATTTAAACTGGCTTAATACAGTTTATTTCAATACATTGTCTTTTATTCGTTAGCTTAATTTATTATTAGTAAAATCTAAATAACATTTTTTTTTGTCTATGATAAGTTTAATACAGGTTAGAACTCCTTTAATCTAGAATTCATTAAAAAATGACGTCAGAGCCTGGCAGACCCAGGGAACAGAAATGCTGGAAGGCCCTCAAGTGGTGAACCAATGCTATTACATTAATATTAGCTCACTAAAGGGATCAGGGTTTCATTATATACATCATGACATTATATTAAGAACAGCACTACAAGTGCACTGATGTATACATTATATTACATTTACATTTGGTCATCTAGCAGATAAGTATCCCACCTAATAGTTGGGGTCAGAACACAGGATTACACACACAGAATCCCAGGAGCAATGAGGGTTAAGGATCTTGCTCAAAGACCCACATGGATAACACCGTGCCTTCTTGAGGGTTGCGGGTAGTTCCACATATAGGGTTCCCATATGGGGAGAATGTCTCGGGTGCTGGGCAGATACACCCAGACCAGGGTGCCAATCCATTGCTGGGTACACACGTACTCACACAGCCACACACACTATACGGGGCAATTTAGAGGATTCAATTTGAATTGACCTTGAATCCATATTTTTGGAATGTGGGAGGAAACCGGGGAACCCGGAGGAAACCCATGAAGACATGGAGGGAAAATGGAAACTCTACCCAGATCGGGATTTTAAGCGGAAATCCCCAGTACTGAAAGGCGAATGTGCTGACCACTAAGCAACCGTGCCGCGCATTACAGTCATTAAGATGCAAAAACTTTTATGCACTATGATGAAAGACAACACAGGTCTGAGATACTGTTGTACTGCAGCAGCTTCCAATGGCCTGTTTATGGGGAAAGAGAACTTTCTAAACAGCATGTTGCTTCAAAAGAAGCTGCTAATGAGAGACCCAGTGTACGGCATGTATAACTGAGCTGGTATTCGAGAGTGCTAGGTCTTTTTTCCCCTTTAATTTTAGCAGCTCACTCATTTTCCATGGTGGATACTGAGGTCAAACAGGCCATCTCTGTCAGACTCATCTGGCAATACGTGCTGCTGGCTTCCTGTGCTACCTTTTCTTCACTTCCTGTCTGCCTACAGCCCTGGTTTCGGCTGGTTCTGATTATCTGCAGCTACTGGGAATGGCCTCCTTCTCATTACATCATCATCTGGGTCCTTATAGAGAGAAAGTCTCACAACTCTTGACAAGACAACTGGCCAAGAAATAGTGTTCCCCTCCAATTCGGGCCAAAAATAGAAGAAAAATGGTTTTAGGTCAGCAGATCTGTGTGACCATCGTCCACGCTTTGCTTCACCCGGGACCTAAGCCGCAACATCAGCCTCTTTTCCCACGGCATGCACAGCGACAAGTTTATTCAGACCCTGAATACAAATGGTTTAAGCAATGGTTTTCTCAGAGCTTCATGGACAGAAGGGACTGGTGCTGATCATCAAAAGAAAATGTTGATAATCCAGCATGCTACCAAAGGCATGCGAAGCCTGTAGCACAGGATCACACGTTTTGAAGGAGACTAATGGAAAAGATTAAGTGTTATAGTAATAATCATATATAATTCATAAATCCTGCTGTTTATTAAGTAGATTTAAATATTTTTTACATTTTTATGTAAATTAGAACAACTAATGAGATAACATTATGTAGTCCAAACATTGATTTGGATTTACCAAAATACTTAACACATTTTACCAAAAAGCTATTTAATAAAACACTGTGCCCCAAAATTTTAAACTATACTTCACCGTAAATACAATTCCAAAAATATTCATGAGAGCCAATCCCAGGTTTCAAGCTGCCTGTGGACGGTCTGGTCAACAAGACCAGGAAGTAAACTATTTGTATTACCTGCTTAGTGGTTAGCACGTTCTCTTTTTAGCACTGGGGATTCCCGGTTTGAATCCCAATCTGGGTGTAGTTTTCATGTCCTCCCTGTGTCCACGTGGGTTTCCTCCGGATTCTCCGGTTTCCATCCACAGTCCAAAAACACGGATTTGTGGTAAACTGAATGTTCTAAATTGCCCTGTATAGTGTGTAGCCACACACACACACACACTATATAGGGCAATTTAGAGCACTTAATTTACGTTGATTTGAAAAATGTGCTAACCCCTAAAGCCACCGTGCCGCCCTAATAAGGTGTTTAAATGAAGTTAACAAATGTGTACAGTCGAATGAATTTGTTACTAATAATTATTATACTATAACTCTTTTCCCTTTATGCATTTAGTAAACAATAAAAAAATCAATTTACAGAAAATCTGTATTAAAACAATGCACACAAATACAATAACTGTAACCCAAATCATTTCCAACAGGACTGTCATTTGAAGAACACCCTGCACTGTTCCACCTCAGTTTCGTAATTGCTGGTGGAAAGTGTCTTATTGTGTCACGGTTTATTTTGGGGACCAGCAGTTAGCAGACACTCCCTTCATGTCATGAAAAAGTCTTTTTGTTCCTCCCTCGTTTCTAAAAAAGCAAGCACTGGATATTAATCTCTAAATAAGCAACACTCTCCTCACTGACCAATGATGGTGGCATCAGCTATACAGTGTACAGTGCATTCATCATGCAGAAAGGGTTACTGACGAGAAATTAACAGTTTTTTAAATTGGCTTAGTGGTTAGCACGTTCGCCTTTCAGCGCTGGAGTTTCCATGTCCTCCCCGTGTCCTCCCCGTGTCCATGTGGGTTTCCTCCAGGTTCCTCCCACAGTCCAAAAACAAGGATTCAAGGAAAAAATGAATGCTCTAAATTGTCCTGTATAGTTTGTGTGAGTGAGTGTTTTCCCAGTGATGGATTGGCGCCCTGTCCTGGGTGTATATGCCCAGCGCCCGAGATGGGCATGGGGATCCCCACCGCAACCCTAGTAGAGGAATTAGCGGATGATAATGGATGGATGGAATAAATTGTAAATAAATCATACTGGATTTAATCAGTTATTCATTTAAATCAGGTCAATACAGAAGCTGTATTGTTCATGGGTAGCATTTTTCAAAGCTTGTCCAAAATGACACACCCACGCACACATACAAAAACATAGCGTCTATATATTATATGTTCTCATATAGAACAAGTGGAAGCCTTGAATCAAATTGTCATTGTGACTAAAACCTGGTCATGCCTTTAAAATTCACCCTCACCTTGGAAAATACATGGATGTGCTCAACCCAGATGCCATGAAAAGATACGGCCGGGGATGAAAGGAAATCCCTCCCAGAAATGAAAATAATCTCAGCTTTGATTCGGATCTGTCACGTCCTGACCCACCAAGCAATGTTAATCGACATTCACATGTGGTAATGTATTTAAGCCACGTCCTTAAAATATTATTGTCAAGAAACCAATTACATAATCGGTTTGGGCTGCCAAAGTAAGACAATACCCCAGACTACAAACCAACGCCTGTTTTAAACACATTACATAACAACAACCATTAAAAGCTTCAATGTTTCTTAACATTGCACAGAAAACCAAAACTAAATGACATAAGTTTGTCTCATGAACAAACAATGTACAGAATTCAGATGCTAATTACATTTGGCTTTTTATAGATTTTTATTTATTAACATACGGACACTTGGGACACAAAAAGGATTATCTGAGTAAAATTCAGAGCCTCTGGGGGATTCCCGGTTCAAATCTCGATCTGGGTGGAGTTTCTATGTTCTCCCCATGTCCGCGAGGGTTTTCTCCGGGTTATCCGGTTTTCTTCCCAAAAACATGGATTCCAGGTACATTAATGCTCTCAATTGCCCTGTATAGTGTATGTTTGTGTGTGTTGATGTGTGAGTGAGTGTTTGCCCAGCGTCTGAGATGTTCTCCCCTGGATGGGCATGGGGAACCCCACCGCGACCCTATTAGAGGAATAAGTAGAAGATAATGGATGGACGGCTGGATGGATAAACCAACCAACCAAAAACATTATTACTCATCAGGTTGCTGATTCCCGAATGTGATTCATAAATTCATTTATTAAGTTATTATCTTCCACTTATTCCTTCATTAGGGTTGCGATGGGGTTCCCCATGCCCATCTAGGGGTGAATGTCTCGGCCGTTGGGCAGATACACCCAGGACAGGGCGCCAATCTATCATGGGGCAAACACTCACACACACTACATGGGGCAATTTAGAGCAGTCAATTTACCTGGAATCCATGTTTTTGAAATATGGGAGAAAACTGGAGAACCCAGAGAAAACGCACGTGGACACGGGGAGGACATGGTAACACCCACATAAAATTATACACGGAGAGGCTTAATATCATTTATACTTTAAGGGTTTCCTTTTTTTATGGCAAATCTCCAAAGAAAAGTTTAGTAAAGCTATTCTCATGCATTACTACCCACCGCTGCTATGAACTATTAAAAATGTAGTGTAAAAAAAAAAAAAAAAACATTTAAAGGCAAAGTGTTAAGCTGTTTAAAGACGAGTACATGTAGAAAAAGGTTTGGGTACCTATGAACAACGTCCTCTAGCTTTTTGACGTGTAGCTCGTCCTGCTCAACTTGTCTTCGGCGTAACTCCTCTTCCTCTTGAGGTCCTGCTGAAGTACCCTGCAGCAGCCATCTCTCCCTCATAGCTTTGGACTAAACGACAGAATGGTATTTTAAGTTTAGGTCACATTAAACTTTAACCAAAAGCCAATCTGATGCCAACTGATCAACGGAATCTAAATACTAAATAGTATTTATTGGTTTGGTCCATGTGGTTTACTGACCTACCGTTGTAAATAACTCCTCTTTACACCTTTATGACAGACCCTGGTCTTGTGAACTCTGACATGCAACTATATTTCAGAATTTGAAATTTGCACACAGGCTCAGCATGAATCTCTGCTAGAAACCCAATACAAACCAGTTTAATCCACATAATACATGGTCCAGTAAATAGGCCTCCCATTGGGGTTATTGGCAGGACATTTTATTTCTTTATAAGTTGTAAAACACCACAAATTCCTTAACCTCCAGTCAGCAGGTTTCATGCTAACAGCCCGCCCATAGAACATAGGAATTCTGAGAGGTTCACAAGAGGATAATGGTATGCAGCAGCAGGCAGAGGACAGAATCTGAGATTTTATGTTGGCCTGCTTACTCAGCAAAGACCTATATAGATGTTTAGATTCAAATGAGGGGAGATGTAGCTCAGTGGTTAGGGTGTTGGACTATCAATCTAAGGGTTGGGGGTTCAAATCCCAGGTCCACTGAAGTTACCAA
>JAOUQT010008522.1:0-12296 GCA_025769995.1 Xyliphius kryptos | reverse complement strand
TTTTAGAGCATATGCAGCTTTTGCCCTCTTTACCCCTGCAATCAGCTCTCTTCTAGCCGCTCTGAGTCGCTGTGGGTTGCCGGACCTGAAGGCAGCCTCCCTGGTTTTCATCAGAGAACGCACCTCTGCATTCGGCCAGGGTTTCTGGTTCGGGTTGCAGGTCACAGTCCTGGTGGTGGTGACATACTCCGCACATTTCCTGATGTATCCGAGGACGGCAGATGTGTATTCCTCCAGATTTATTTCTCCTTCATGATCAGCAGCCACTTTGAAGACCTGCCAGTCTGTGCAGTCAAAACAGTAATTCACACACCAACAGCAATAAATATATCTTACTTTACTTTTTATGTTTTACGTTTTTATTATAAATAGAGACTTAATTGCAGGTATTCACGGCGCGCTGCTGCACTTACGTTTTATACTGGAAGTTTTTTCCAGCGGTGTATGGCTGGCAGAATGTGCTTAATACTAAGTGATTACATTCACACGCCAACAGCAATAAATATACCTTTCTATACTTTTTTAACTTTTACGTTTTTATTATAAATACAGGCTTTATTGCAGGTACTCACGGCGCGCTGTTGCGCTAATGTTTTCTACTGGAAGCCAAGCACCGTTTGATTGCATCCTGATTACTATCATTCATAAATAAGAGACGCAGAAGTGTAAATATCATATACAAACAGAAGTTGATTATGAACAAAGCCCCCAGCTTATATTTTCCTTGAGCAGACACATTGTACATTTTCTGTACTGCCACAAAATATGTTCCTGCAGCGATGTACAGCTGGCAAAATGCGCGCTAAATACTAAGTGATTACATTCACATGCCAAAAGCAAAAAATATATCTAACTATACTTTATATCTTTTACATTCATAACGTTTTATTCTGAAAGCCAACCACCGTTTAAATGCGTCCAGACTTCATTCATTCATACATTCACGTTTAATTATTTAGCAGACGCTTTTATCCAAAGCGACTTACAGGTATCCCAACTAGGTTGGGGTCAGAAAAAGGGTTGGATGCAGCACCTTGGAGCAATGAGGGTTAAGAGTCTTGCTCAATTGTTAACTTCAGTGGATCTGGGATTTGAACACCCAACCTTCTGATTAATAGTGCAACACCCGAACCACTGAGCTGCCACTCCCTCCTCATAAATAAGAGACGCAGTGACCTAAATATCAGATATTCATTTATGAATCAGATATACAGAGATAGTATTGAATTAGTATTAGTGTTTCTCAATTCTCATTCTCAAAAAATAACATACAGACGAAAACTGAATATATAAATTATGTGTACGACTGTTACGTGCATAACAGAAGCACCATACTGATAAAATATGTGTCAATTTGATGTGAAAAATGCTTAAGTTTTATTGCAGAGTGCGCTAAATACTACATAATTACTTTCACACGCCAACAGCAAGAAATACATCTATCTATACTTTTTATGTTTTTATTATAAATACTAGATTTATTGCAGGTACTCACAGCACGCTGCTGCGCTAAAGTTTTTTTGTAAGTAATACAACATATAATAAGTAATAAATCCTCAGACTTCTTTTGAATGCGTCCCGTTTTCAGTTATTCATAAATAAGAGATGCAGAGATTTAAATATATACGGCTTTATGCTTTTATTCTAATAAAATAACATGCTTGCTTGTTCAGACTGCATGTATGAAAGTGTTTGACATGTGAGTCTTCTGTATGTGCTTTATATACAGTGGAATTGACAAGGCATCTTATATGTCTACATACCAATACCAGTAAATGGGGCTTTGTTATCAAACACTGTCGTAATTCATTTGAAAAAAACTTTACTATGTAATTATCTAACATTTCCTAATATTCTAATGTTTTTATTATAATGTATATTTTATTATAAATATAAAGGTACTGCACAGCGTGCTGTCGTGTTAAAGTTGCATTGCTTTTTGCAAGTCTTTTTTATTTTATTTTATTTTATTTTTAGTCACTAGAATTAGGAAGGACTTCACAGTACTTTGCTGAAAATACCTTTTTTACCTAGCATTTCACTGGCTGGGGTGGGGTGGGCTGTGGCTTGTTATGCATATGAATAGCTGAATAAAGACCCTCTGTTGTCCTGACAATCAAAACTTTTAGTCTTTCCAGAGTTAAAATCAAATATTACTGCGGAGGAGCTTTACAAAACACATCTACTCTTTACACCACTCACTAGTGCCCCCCTTTACACGTTATTTCAAATTCATTAAAACACAGTTGTTGGCCAATGGAATTGGCCTGACACTGCATCCCCTGGAGCATTGCATAATGACCCCAAATGGTAATTAAGTGGACCTGGTATTTAAACCCACAACCATTTAGATTGATTGAGACACCCTAATCACTGAGCTAACACAGCAACGAGTCACTTTTGTGTGAAGTGAAATTTTTTTTTTAAAACAAAAGAAGTGGATACAATGCAAATAGTAATAACATTTATTAAATTATTATTTTATTAATCACAATTGTTATTTTACTGTGTTTACATTTACTACAAAATAATTCAAGAAGGAAACTTTACTTGCTGATTACACAACCCTTTTTCTGGCTACTTTATATATAAACAATTTTTTTTAATGATCAGCTTTAAATATAACATATTCTAGACAATGTCACATGAGTTTAAGTTATTAACATTTCCCAGACAAGATTTCCCATAAAAGTTTTTACTTTAAAATTAAATTGCGTTCAATGATTAAAAACCTTAACAAGTACGTATTGAAAGTTTGCACACATTAAAAAAGAAAATTAAAAACAAAAAAGTTTCAAATTCTTTGTGTACTAGCACTTACATTAGTGTAAACATCAACTACAATCTATTGAACCCCTAGATTAATGAATTCTCTCTCTATATATATATTATTTGGTTTAGGTTATTACATATAACGGCATGTATTGTTGTGTAAAAATTCATAAATTGGTAAGAATAGTCCAAGTCTAACTCCAAGCCCAACCAAATATTTCCATTATAAAATGTTCCACTATAGTTCTACCAGTTGACTTACACATAGGCCTTTAGTAATAAATTAATATTTCGCAAAATAACCCCCACCAGTAATCTTATCTTTATACACAAAATATATGCTCTTTTTTAAAAAAAAAAAGAGTTTAATTAGTTCAATTAAGAAGTCATTTTCTAATGCCATCGAAGCTAATGCTGAAAGTTAAGTAGTTATGACATAAATTTACAATCATGAAAATATCTGTACACTTTCTGACTATCCGATCAAAAGACATAAATACCCTGACATAACTTATGCCTGTTAGAGGGCCTTGGTGTTTGCCAACCAAAAATTTGATTGGCTAAAACAACATAGTTTGATCGATCCTTCTTCACTTCACAATTTTATGCTACTGATAGTAAAGGCCTTTAGGCAGATTTATTTTATGCTGGCAACAAATGAATATAATATTTGCTACAACTATGCTTAAATTTGATTGGTAAATGTATTAATAAGAAAATGTCAGAACCTTTCTGGAAGCAGCGCAACTGGGAGAAACGCTATGAAAGGAAGCTGACACAGCATCTGTATTCATGGACAAAATAGAGTTAACATCTTTTTAACATATTTTTTAGGCTTTCTTTATGGCACTGATGGCTCGTCATTCTAGGATTTCCATTTTAACTCCAGAGTTTTTGATAAATTTTTCAGTATGTTCAAGAGCCCACTGGTGTTTGCTTGGTTCACCACTCGTACGTAGAGCCTGTCTCTGAAAACAAACACTCGTTGTCAAATACACATTAAGCCTAAATTGTAGCACTTGTAGCACCATATCTAAGATAGGTTTAGTGAGTGGACATCCATTTCTCAAAACTCTAAAACCCACAGTATTTTCTGCTTCGGGAAGAATGTTCCACAAAATGCTAAACATGTTTGTATCAGCTGTGTTAATCAAACTCATACAACTGATGTTCTCTTTTAAAAAGGACTCCCGGATTTCTTGTGGCCCTCTCTTAATAATAACTGTGAAGAGGATATTATTACTCATTCTTTTTGTCTGTCTCTTTAAAAAAGTAGTTGAGAGTTCACTGAGGCGCGCAGCTAAAATTTGTAAGAATATCAAATATTTGCAGCTGAAGATGTATCTGTCTCCAACATGGTGGTGTGTTTTTAATTGTTCTGGGATCATATTGCTCTTTAAAATCTGATTGTATACAACTTTAAGCTCTTCTGTCATTGAACAGCGATGTTTTTTGTAATAGGCTAGATCTTGCTCTCCAGGCCTGTATTCTCCTATATCAGTAAATGACTTGATGGCACACAGTATTTCTGCCCCGTTAATCTTCCCAACTGTACTGTCAGTAGTATATATGAAATTGTTCAAAGAAGAGGCAACTTGTGGTGTTGTGTTTTCAGTCTGAGGTTGAACTTTGAATTTAATAACAACGCGTTTGTGTTTAGAAAGTTCTTCTTTTTTAAGTAAACTGTCTCCAACTTCGATTTCAGAGACACGTTCTATTGTCTCCTCGACTGTAAAAAGCATGTCTAACCTGGAAAAACTGTCATTTTGATGGTATGTAAATCCCTCAAACTTGTAGTGGTGGTATGCCCACATGTCTTTGAGCTTTAACGAGGTAGTAAAGTCTTCTAAATAAACTTTTAAAGGTGAAATTGTAGTAGAAAGTCTTCGATCAAAGGTTGGATTGAAAACAGTGTTAAAATCACCTCCAATCAGCAGAACTCCCTCTGCTGTCTCCATCAGATAATCCTTCAATCTTCCCAAAACCCTTTTGTCTTCTTTATGATTGTAGACATTAACCAGAGTGTACAGCTCTCCGTACAGACGACAGAAAAGCACAATGTAACCTCCACAGTAATCCTCATCATGGCAGATGTATTCAAATGGTACATGGTTTCTAATTAGAATTGCAACTCCTTTGCTATCAGATTTATGTACAGTAAAGAAAACTCTCCATCCGTCAATGTCCTCCAACACATCAGTGCACTGTCGCCCAATGTGTGTTTCCTGTAGAAAGGCGATGTCAGTTTCACATGCTTCAAGTTTTAGCAATACCAAAGTTATTTTACTTTTAAGTCCATTAGTGTTCCAGGAAACAATGTTAAGAATTGGATGTGCCATTTTTTCTTGATGATAAAATCTGTAAATGGACAAGAGATGTTACATATTAGAAATCTATACACAATATAAAAAAAAGCACTGCGTTACACCCAAAACTTCTATTTGCAATGAATTTACCTTTACTGAATATATATAGAAAACCATAAAATAAATTAACTACCAAACAGAAAGAAATGTATTGAATTAAGATGTTTCAAGCTACATATCCTTATTTGGGTCACTGATGATGCTGCTGCTTATCCCCTTGTTTATTAGACAAAAAATACAATATATAAACACATTACAAACATATACGAATCAACCAATTTATAAACACATTCACACCTGAAGAAGGATGTTCACAATTTCAATGTTCATTTCAGATGTTCACTTGACATATGGTTTTATATTAAACAAAACAGAAATCTCAGTGGAAATGCACAGACACAGGGAGACCATGCAAAAACACTACACTACACAAAAGACTGCACAGAAATTGCACTATTTTTGCTGTAAAGCTAGGCACTCCACCTCACCAATTAAAATTTTAGCATAGTCTACAAACATATTGTAAGATGCTCGGCGCTTCTTCCCTGTTTTTGGTTTAAGTTAATAAACTTTAATTTATTTTTAATTAGTTAATTAACTCTCCCTTTGTGTTCATTGGTTGTCGTTCGTCATGTGACAGAGTCTCCTTGGTTATGCTTTCCCCTTCCTTCTAGTCTCTGTCGATTGTTATATTTTGTATGTGTAGCGTTTGCGTATCTTTGTTTGCTCTGTGTCTGCGTGGTCCGCGACACTTATTAAAATACTTCTTTCACCCTCATCTGGCAAACCTGCTCCTTCCTGCTCGCCGCTGCGAGCTCTCCTTTTGGCTCACCGCCCGCAAGCGTAACAGAAGGTAACCCTGAGGGAGCTGCAGAGATCTCAAGCAGTGACTGGAGTATCTTTCTATAAGACCACAAAAAGACATACACTCCCAGGAGCTGGACTTTATGGAATAGTATCGAGAGAGAAAAAAAGAAGAAAAAACTTTACTTACAGGCAAAAACGGGAAGGTTTGTTTAGAATTTGCAAAAAGACTTGTGGAAGACTCCCCAAATGTATGGAGGAAGGTACTGTGAGTCAAAATGAAACTTTTTGACCACCAAGGAAAATGTCTGGTGCAAAACCAACACATCTCATCACCACAAGAACACCATCCCAGTGAAACATGGTGGTAGAAGCATCATGCTGTGGGGATGTTTTTCGGCAGCAGGGGCGGGAAAACTGGTCTGAGTCAAGGGAAAGATGGATGGTGCTAAATACAGGGATACTCTTGAGCAAAACCTGTTTGCGTCTGTCATTGATTTAAGACTGGGATGAAAATTTACCTTTCAACAGAACAATGACACAAAGCATACTGATAAAGCAGCACTCGTGGTTTAAGAGGTGTAATGTAAATGTATTGGAATGTTCTTGTCAAAGCCCAGACCTTAATCCAATTGAGAATCAGTGGTCAGACTTTAAGATTGCTGTTCACCAGTGGAAACCATTTAACTTGAAGGAGCTTGAGCAGTTTTGTCATGAGAAATGAGCAAAAAAACCCAGTGGCAAAATGTGGCAAGCTCATAGATGCTTATCCTAAGCCACTTGCAGCTGTAATTGCTGCAAAAGGAAGCTGTGCCAAGTACTGACATAAGGGGAGTAAATAGTTATGCACATTAAAGTTTTTTATGTTGTCCTATTTGTTGTTTGCTTCACAAGAAAATAAATCATAAATGTTCAAAGTTGTAGGCATTGCCTCTAAATTAAATGATGCAGACTCTCAAATAATCAATTTGAATTCCAGGTTAGGAGGTAACAAAATGTGAAAAATGCAAAGGGGGTGAATACCTTTGCAAGGCATTGTATTTCCATGTGTCCACCCTTAAGTATGTCATGTGCCAACTTAATATGCTGTGCCCATGAAATATTAAAAAAATAAAATGACCTGTTAAGAGGCTCCCTACAATTTAAATAAATGTTTGCTCCTATTTCGTAAAGGTTTTTCAATTCTTGCTGCTTGCAAGGACAGGTAATGTTGTTTTCTTCTCATACAGGTGTATTAGGCAAGGTATAAATCACCCTGTAGATTATATTAACATAAAGCTCATTTGTTAAATCTATTGATATATTGGGTTAGACAGGACAAGTATGTTATGTTCATTTTTCCTCTGAGAAACCTCAATGGCTCAAAGGTTGTTAAGAAGCTTAGCTATAAAAACTATCCATCATTATTGAATCAGATAGACAGTAAATACTGGGACTAATGATAGTGCAAAGTATTGCTTTTTGCAGTAAGTGTGCTGGCGACTGAAGAATTATGAATACTTAAAAAACATGGTTTCTGTCTGTCTGAAAATGTCTCTTGCAACAGTATACATATAATATACAATACACATATAATAATGCAATGATGTTTTAGGCAGTTATGACATTCCCGGTTTGTTATTTTGGGACATCCATTATCTCTTATAGCAAATGAAATTTATAAAGACCACATGATGGTTGAGCTGAGGTGTTTAAACCGTCTGATCCTGTCCCATGGTGAAATAAAATTGCAATATTTGCAATATTTACACACACAGAAAATTGTCCATATTTAAGCCATCCGTGCAGTGAAATACACACATATACACAAACTGGTAAAGTGAGCACACAGGCCCAGAGCGGTGGGCAGCCCTGTATATGGCACATGGGGAGCAAGTGAGGTTAGGTGCTTTGCCCAAGGGCACTTCAGCCATAGAATCGCACCAGGACCTTCAGATCACAAGGTCTTATTCACAAGCCTACGACTGCTCCATTACCACCATGTTAGAATCAGGGCAGGGCCGATATTTATTCATCTTTTAAAAAATAACTGCTCTGTTTATGTTCTTAGCACCAAGTGCTGTTTTTAGCATTCAGTTTAGTCTTTCAGCGTTTAGATGTAATTCCGGTTTCAGTGTTCTCGTGCCATTCACACATTAGTTTTGTGTAGTTGTTTGCATTCAACATTCATATGTGCATTCTGTTTCGGGCTTTTTAGTTTATTGCCTATATCCTAAATTAGTTGTATAGTTTAGTTTCCTGTGTTTTCCTGTTATTAGTTTTCTTTTCTTAAACATTTATTGTATTAAATTATTTGTTTGCTTATACAGTATTTGTCTGCTTCTGCTTCGCTGTTCTTGCTGCCATCTAGGGGCAGTACCTGAGTTATCCTGCTGCCTTTGGCATATTGGTGGTTTAGGTCCATTTGGGAGTGAAGCTTGACAAGAATGCCCTGCCCTCTCTTTTCTTTTATTTTCATTTTTATCCATTTCTGCAAAATATGCTCAATGTCTTAGGTGTGTCAGTAGAGCCGTGCTTTGGCAGAAAAAGCATGTGCACCACAGTAATTGTCTTTGCTTAATTATGATTATTGTAAAAAATTAATATTGTTTTTATAGTTTTTTTTGTCCAATGTGTCTCGGTAATTCCCTAGAGTCATCTTGTTACACAAGGAGTATTTGTATTAAAAAAAAATGCTTAATAGATTTTGCATGTTAAGGTGTGCTAATGCAATAATACCATCCAAACCGTTCCACAGAAGAACCCATCATCCATGTTTTTTACTCATCACATCTGGGTGCTGATAGGACAGTTATGTTAAAATGCTGTTTGTGGACTTCATCTCAGCAATTAACATTATAATTTGCTCCAAATTCACCATGAGTTTGGAAGATCTGGACCCTCAAGCAGTTTGGGTAGGTAAAACTGTACTCGCTGTACACACAACTGTATGGCCATTTTCAACTCTACAAGCATCATCAGTTGTA
Source organism: Xyliphius kryptos (assembly GCA_025769995.1). Classification (NCBI taxonomy): domain Eukaryota; kingdom Metazoa; phylum Chordata; class Actinopteri; order Siluriformes; family Aspredinidae; genus Xyliphius; species Xyliphius kryptos. The sequence continues at coordinate 3,388 of JAOUQT010008522.1, read as the reverse complement.
GTGGGCCTAATCTCCGGTAACATTACATTACATTTAGTTATTTAGCCGACACTTTTATTCAAAGCAACTTACAAATGAGAGGGCAACACAAGTTAGTAGTTAAGTGGAGTGGTGAGTGGAGTGGTGGCTCAGTGGATGGGTCATTGGACTATCAAGCTAAGGGTTGGATGTTCAAATCCCAGGTCCGCTAAAGTTACCAATGTGGGTCCTTGAGCAAGAACCTTAACCCTCATAACCCTCATACCCTCCAGGGATTCTGTATAAACCCTGTGTTTTGTAAGTCGCTTTGGATAAAGGCATCTGCTAAATAACTAATTGTAAATGTAAGAAGAAACCAGCTAGTTTAATCAAACTTTATCATTATTCAATCTGGCTCCTCACAAAATTTAGTAGCCTGTTAAGTAACGAAATGTCTGATCTTCATGATGCTCTACAGAAAAAAAATCTGCAGAAATGGGCAGTTTTTGTGACCTGATTAGATAGGTTAAGATGTGTGTCAATTGTGAAACCAATATTATGGAAGGAGTCAACTGGAGAGATTGGGGAGCCTAAAATTTGAAAGTTCAGGTCATGATGAACTAAGGGTTTAGCTGAAATTATGAGATGCTTTTTTTTGCCAAATTTTGCCTTAATCCAAACAGATGTCGGTGTGGCAGGCAGATATCCTATTAGGTGATAAGGCCTATATAGAGGAGATAAAGCCCTGGGGAACTGGTGCCAGGAAAACAATGTCAACCTAACCGTCAGCAAACTTAAGAGCTGATTGTGGACTTTAGTAAAAATAGCATTACAAATAGCAAAGGAGCCATTTACCTGTCATCATTAGCAGAACAATAGTGGAAAGGGTGAAAGGTTTTAAATATCTTGGAGTTGCTGGACTTGGCATGGGGTTGCCACATCACAAACCATAGCAAAGGAGACCCAACAGCATATTTGATGCCTTCATAAGGGACTTCAGACTGCCCTCCAAGGTACAGCAAACTCTTTACTCATGCAACAGCAAAAGTGTCCTCACTAAAAAACATCACAACTTGGTTCAGAAATAGCACCCAGCAGCACACTCTAAAGAACTATGTGAACTTCTGAACGTCCTGACCTGCAAACCAACTACAAGCAGTGGTCTTGAGCCAGGAAGATTGTGAAGGGCCCCAGTCATTCAAACAACCGACAATTCTCTCTGTTATCCTCAGAGAAGTGCTTCAAAATCTTGACTGCAAACACAAAGAAGATGAGGAGGAGCTTCTTCTTCAAGGAAAAAAAAAATATATTTCTTTCATATTCACACCTCGGATAAATGTTTTTCTCTGCACACCCCTATGCACCTTATGATTAATTCCTTATGTAATTTTATCATTGCACAATTAAACCCTGTAGTGACTTACAGGTACTAACTTACAGGCTATTTTTGCGTGTCATCTCTATTGCGATGGACACAAGGGTAGCATAAAGTGGATGATGCAAGGCGCTTTTTGTATAGCGATTAGCACACAGGCTGATTGAAGGGGATGATGCTAGGCGACTGACTGGAATCCAATGCTATAGCATTAAGACCAATAGATATATGTAAAATGTGTAAAAGCTTTAATGTCTGCTTATAATATTCACTCAAATCTATGTCAAAACATCTTCTTTCACTTTTGTATAACACCATATAACCAGTACCAGCCACAATTAGCATTCAAATGTGATTTGGATAAAAATATGTTGCTGAAAAACAAGGATCAAGCAAGGTATTAAATAAACCGAACACAATTCCCAATTATTCATGGCATAAATAAAAGATATAATGTGTATAAAAAATGTTTTATTAATTTATAACTCAAACCCATAAAATTACCAATATTACATTAAATAAGTCTTTCAAATAGTTACATTCATTTCACAAGGACAGCTAAAGACTTTAAGTTCAGCAATGATAATAAAATTTCAAAAGGAACTTATTATCAGTTTCAATTTATCATATATTGTGTTCCATTTCAGACTTCAAGTCAGTGAAAAAAAAGGTACTTTCATCATTGCATCACCCAAAGAAAATCCTTTAATCTTTTCATATGAATGATAGCTTTGTTTCTTTCTTAGCATAAACCTGCATACAGGCTTTTGATCACAGCTTCAAAAAGTGCTTTTAAAACAGATCACGTCCTCTGTAGAAAAGCTTTTTTGGGCCATTTAAATTTTTTTTTTTTTTCATTTATGTTGATTCTTAATTACGGACAGTTCTTTAGGAGCATCAATTATAAACATAACAAATTAAAAACTGCTGTGTTTTTAAATGTATGAAGAATGATAACATTTTAGCAGCATTTAAAATTGAAAAAAAAAAAAAAAAAAACTTGTGAAAAACACAGCTTTAATAAACACCTGTATAAAGCCACTTTGGGATGTAATATGTAAGATTCTGCATGTAGCACATGACGGAACTATAATGAACCCAAATAGATGGGACAGAAAACTACATTAGAGACAATGCAAAAAATAATGTTCTTTCAAAAAATTATGATGACTGCAATGAATTAACATCTCTGAGCACCCGTATACTCCATAAAGCATAAAAATACCTTTTTCTGCCATACTGGAGAAGTATTTTTAAGTTTGGGATTTTCTCACCTCTGCACTTAAATCACACAATACATCCTAAAAGGCTAATGTAAATTCTGGGTCAACTCTTTAATATTCACTGAATAAACAAACATACAAAATTATTTTGGTTGTGAGGTTGATCAGTTTAGTTACTCAACCAGTCAATCAGTCTGCCATTTAGGTTCTGTACTTTAATTTATCTCCTACCCCAAATGAGAAATTTACAAATTCAGTTTGGAATAAGTATGAAGTGGAAGATTCTTGCAGTCAGAAATTGAGGACGGTCTCGCATTTGCATAAAATCAACTTTGACAACTCTCCACAGTCTGACATATCTGAGACAGCTTTCATTCATGTGAAAAAGGCATGGAAATGAAGCTCGCCAATCCTCATGATAGTCAAATAAAAAGCCATTGGGCTGCTGACTAAATATTTTCTCACCCAGAGTAGCAAGAAAAAAAGTATGATAAAGTAAAGATTGTTTCTATATCTGCAGAACTGCAAATTATGTATGGACAGTCAAAAAATTTATTTGCTTTATGATAGAATTTACTCACTTAAAACAGGCTTTTTTAAAATATACACATTGACCAAATATTTGTCAATTCCCATTTCTTATCCACTTAATAAATTTATAAGGTATTTTCTCATGAGGGTTGTTATGGTTGCGAGGTGTGTGTGTGAGGTAACTGGTGCTCTTTCACCATTAATTATCCCAATTAGTTTTTATTATTCAAGGATTTAAGGAGGCTTTATTGTCATTTTCATAACATGTAGCATGTTACAAAAACGAAATTATGGCCCACGG
>JAOUQT010008497.1:0-12297 GCA_025769995.1 Xyliphius kryptos | reverse complement strand
GAGGAGGCATTTCAGGCACTAGGCAAATAAACCCAGGACAGCGCGCCAATCCATCACTGGGCACACACACAAACACACAGATGTGGCAATTTAGAGAAGCCAATTTACCTTGAATCCAAATCAGAGAACCCGGAAGAAACCAACACGGACAGGGGGGATTATGGAAACACAAGAATCCCAACCGCTGAGAGGCGAATATGCTAAGCATTAAGCTGCCGTGCCGCCAATATCTATAAATTTACAACTTAAAATAATGAAATCTTTAGATTCAGTTATGGCGTCCAGCGGCAGATTATTACTACAGATACCGTTATAAAAACACAAAGCATTTTGGTTAAAAGGTTTTTCTGACTTTACATATAAAATGTTTGTGTGTTTTAACTTACCCAAACTACCTGTTAATCTGCATTGTTTAGCGTCTGCTTCTTTACCCTGCCTATAAGAAAACTCCATAGAAACAATAGATATAAATGATAAAGTTTCTCCTACACATATGAACAAAGTTGTTGGTACCCCTTGGTTAATAAAAGAAAAATCCACAATAGTCACAGAAATACCCGGAATCTGACAAAAGTAATAATAAATAAATATGCTATGAAAATGAACAAATGAAAGTCAGACATTGTTTTTCCAACATGCTTCAACAGAATTATTGTAAAAAAATAAACTCATTAAACAGGCCTGGACAAAAATGATGCTACACCTGAAAACAATGTGACCAAAGGGTCATGCTTAATCAAGGTGTGTCCAATAATTATTATCACAGGTATTTACAATCTTGTGGCCCTATATATAGGTCCATAGTCATTCACTGTGTTGTTTGGTGACATGGTGTGTACCACACTCAATATGGACCAGAGAGACAGCGTTGTCTCTGGAGATTACAAATAAAAATGTAAACAACCAAGTTTAAGATAAACGTAATAGGACCATCTCCAAGTAGCTTGATGTGACTACAATTGCACATATTATTCAGAAATTTAAGATCCATGTGACTGTATACAACATCTCTAAATGTGACTGCAGGAGAGATTAAAGGTGAACTTTAAGCTAAAGGAACATCACTATCAGACCCCACCATCCATTGTTTATTGAGCCAAAGTGGACTTCGTGGGAAATGACCAAGGAGGACACCATTGTTAAAAAACAACCAAAAAAAAAAAAGCCAGACAGAACTTTGCCAAACTACATGTTGACAAGCCACAAATAGGAAGCAATCTAAATGAATGTTCATTTTTGTATATCAACACAGAGTTTATTTAACAATTCGGTGAGTTCTTTAACACACAGTAATTCAGTCATCAGAGAAGGCATTCATCATTATCTAAGAACATATAATTTGGAAATAATTTAGAAATAAGTAATGATTTACTCACTATTAACCATGATAAAACAAAAATTCTATCATCACATCTGTTACATATCTGAACTAAATCTTAAGGCCTAAACCTGTAACCCTATTAGACTATGAAAAAAATTGTGGCCATGGTACAATTATCAAAGAAAATCTTTAAAAACAATATTCATAGATCATAGAGAGAAAATTAAGCTGGACTAATTTAGAAACACAGCTGCCACAGTGGTGTGAAAAAGTGTTTGCCCCGTCCTCATGTCCTGTATTTTTGCATGTTTGTCACACTTAGGTGTTTAGGAGCATCAAACTTTAACAGTAGTCTAAGACAACAAAAGTAAACACAAAATGAGACAAAAGTTGAACTCTTTGGAAGGTGTGTATCCTATTACATATGGTGTAAAATACACTGCATTTCAGAAAAAAAATATTATACTAACAGTAAAATATGGTAGTGGTAGTGTGATGGTCTGGGGCTGTTTTGCTGCCTCAGGACCTGGAAGACTTGCTGTGATAAATGGAACTATGAATTCTGCTGTCTACCAAAAGATCCTGAAGGAGAATGTCCAACCATTTGTTCATTACCTTAAGTTGAAACAAACTTGGGACAATGATCCAAAACATACCAGCTAGTCCACCTCTGAATGGCTGAAGAAAAACAAAATGAAGACTTTGTAGTGGCCTAGTCAAAGTCCTGACCTGAATTCTATTGAGATGCTATGGTATGACCTTAAAAAGACTTTTTTTTTTCCGAAAACCCTTTAATGTAACAGAATTAGAACAATTCTTCAAAGATGACTGGGCCAAAATTCTTCCTGAACACCGTAAAAGACTCGAAAACGCTTGGTTGCAGTTGTTGCGGCTAAGGGTGGCCAAACCAGTTATTAGTTTTTGGGGGCAATCACTTTTTCACACAGGGCCATGCGGTTTGGATTTTTTTTCCCCCCACTTAAGCGTGACAAACATGCAAAAAACAGGAAAAGAGAAAGGGGGTAAACACTTTTTCACAGCACTGTATATGATGCATTAGTCTCTGCCCTTGAATAGAAACGATGGCCAAATTGATACATATTGGGCAGGAAACCTCACACCTCACTTGCATGTCTCATAACATATTTCATTAAACAATACCCTACAGTTCTGCTTTTGTGGCTACTATTCGATAATATTTGGTGACAAATTCTCCATTTTAAAGTGCTTGAGACCTAAAAGTTATTAACATGTGCAGCAGCACGGGGTAAAATGCCTGTCCAGTGATTTTACTTGTTCAGTGCTGTATTAGGTTTTAGCACCACATGATTTCATGGTATAAGTGGTTTAAAGAATTAACTAAGAATAATGCTGATATTTTTTTTTTTACATTACATTTTATATAAGCTGTAAATACTTAATATTGTAATATATTGTAATGACTGAAGTTTTTGTTTCTTCACATACTGTCTCATTCGGCTTTGCTCTGTTGTTTAATAAATGAGAACCCAACAGGATGATTGCGGAGCAGTTATTCTGGTATGGTTGTGTCAGACACAACAAAGCTGCTTGAGTTATTAAACACTATGTCCACTTACTGTACACTCTGTTATAAACTGCTGTCTCATTCATTCACCTTGTAGTTAGTTGTTCTCTAATCTTCTATTATATATTTCCTTACAAAAAAAGTTTTTTGGTTGGTATATTATTCTTTGTTTAGCAGTATCACTAAGGTGTTTAAAATTAGTTTCAAACAGCAGTACTGTATGGTCCACTTAAACAATTACAAAACACTAAACATAAAAGACCACTATGTCATTGTCACTACAGTGCTCAGAATCATTCACTGCCCAAATAATACTCGCTCTCTGATGGTCCTGACTATTAGAGAACAGAGTAAAATTAATTAACAGATGTAATACAGTCTGTAACTGTAGAATTACAAAATGTGGTTTATGGTAAATGGAACTGATGAAAATTACGTTAAATGTATGAACAATTAAATTTTTCCCAATAAAGTAAGTGTTTTGAACTGAATCGTGTCTCTGCGCAGACTCTACTGTCTGAAGGTCTATGGCTTGTCATCACTGTGGAGGCTTTTTCGTGGAAAAAAGTGGAACGTCCTAAGGCAGCGTGTAGACTCCTGTTCTTATGATCTAGATCAGGTGAGCTTCATCGGGAACTGGTATAATGCAAATAAACAAGCAAATACTTCATGTTATTTTGTGTTTTACAGTTATTCATAGGCACTCTGCTGTTCACGGTGCTGCTGTTCCTGCTTCCCACCACAGCTCTCTATTACCTGGTCTTTACCCTGGTGAGTTTAAAAATAGAGGTCTTGAAAGAAAGTAAATACAACCACTGCTTAACAACACGTCATATTATTACAACAAACATAATGCCAGAATATAAAAGCCCTTTTGGAAATAAATCAGATCCACCCAATGAATCAGAAGCTTTCAAAACCCCAATTAGTAGCAATAACTTAATTCATTTTATTCATGATTTGAGTAAAATCTCACATCCTCCTGAAAGACGTTTTGCCCACTTTTCATTAGTGTTTTTTTGAGCTTTGTGTGAAGTTGTTCTTGAACAGCTCCACTACACCATTTTAATTGGGCTTTAATTAGACAATTGCAAAACCTTAATTCTATTCTTTTTCAGCCATTCTGTTTTAGTTTTGAGGGTGTGCGTGGGACCGTCAGCTAGTTTCATAACTTAGTTTCAACCAAGAATACTTTGATACACAGAAATACTGGCTGCAAAACAAGTGTCATCACCCCTCCACCACTCTGTTATACAGTTCACCATACAGGTGAATTATGGCCAAACCTTTTTATTTTTTTGCTCAATTTCTCTGATTATTTGTCTTTGGGTTGAATTTGCTGCGGCATACACTAGGAAAATGTCATATGTTTTATATTGCTTATGTTTGTGAATTAATTTTCTTACTGTAGAATGATGTCAAGTGTTTGGAAATATCCTTGTCATATTTCCAAGCTTGATGCATCAATTGATTCTCTATAAGTATTGCTGATGTATTTCTCCCTTGGCATTTTGTTAGCACATATAAATGCACCACATTAGTAAACTACCAAAAACTGACTTTAATAGTGGTTGTCACACTTGCTAATGATCAATTAATTATATGAACCTTGCTGTTAATTATTTCCTTTTTGGGTACAATCGGTAAGGGTGCATTATAAATACTTCTGCAAACCGAATTAACTTATGTTTAATACACATCTAAAAAAAATTAAGGGAACACTTGAAGAACACAATCTAACTCCAAGTTAACCACACTTCTGTGAAGTTAACCTGCCCAGTTAGGAAGCAACACTGATTGTGGATCAATTTCACTTGCTTTTGTGCAAATGGTACAGACAACAGGTAGAAATAAGAGGCACTTAGCAAGACAACCCTTATAAACGAGTGCTTCTGCAGGTGGTAACCACACACCTTTTCTCTGTTCTCATCCTTTCTGGCTTACATTTTCGTCACTTTTGCATTTTGTCAGTTCTCCCACCATAGAGGTAGCATGGTTGGTGTCTACAACCCACAGAAGTAGTGCAGCTTATTCATGATGGCACATCAATGCGAGCTGTGGCAAGAAGGTTAGCTGTGTCTGTCAGCACAGTGTCCAAAGCATGGAGCAGATACCAGGAGACAGGCCAGTACACCAGGAGACATGGAGGGGGCCGTAGAAGAGAACATCATCCGCCTCATCAGGAGCATGCCCAGGCATTGTTATTAACAGATTGGCATACGTACTAGCTGTTGTATTCGCCATCCACCCCTGGTTCTGTCTCCGCTGGGAACTCTCTCCATATATAGCTGCACACAGACCATGAGCAGAACCTCCAGCAGGTACAGTAAAATGTCCAAAAACTGACATGTGAAATTTCTGATTTTTTTTTGCCAGTTTATACAGAAGAGCATTTGTGAGATCAGTCACTGATGTTGGGTGACAGCTTGCATTCTGCGAAGGTATTCTGTGACAGTGAACAGTTTTTTTTTTTTTTTTTTTTTTTTTTCTTCCTTCCTTACACCAAACTCACTTAACCATTTATGTATGGACCTTGATTTGTACATTGGGGGACACAGAGGAGTTTCCCCAAACTATTGCATAAAGTGTTCAGTAGGACAACAAGAGTGAGTAAAACACCAGAACTCTGCGATTAAGACTTGTGTCCTGGTACTTTGGACTTTATTAAAAAAGTATTAAGAAATACTTTTTAAACCCTGTGAATCATATATGTAGCATGAATCTACTACTTTTACGTGTATATGGAAGTTTCAGACATTGGGCTCTATAATCACAACACTCCATGCTTCTGAGCCATGTGGGCCCCTGAAATAATAATAGGATTAGCAGACTTGGCATAAGGACTAAAGACCAAGGACTGAAGGGCGGTTTCATTTTATCCCCCTCTTCTAACATCGCATGCACAGAGGTGGGGCCATGTGATTTGGAGGAACAATGCTGGCAGGTGTCTGACTTTGATTAGAGTGTGTGTTTTTTTTTCAGATGGCTGGCTGGAGGATTATGGCTCAGCTTTTTAGTCGAGAACTTGAATGACGGCTAATGAGCCACCGTAGCGATCACACACTAAATAATTACCACAAAGCCTTGTGGGTGGGAAACAACTTCAGAAACTGTCAAGTCGATGTCACGAACTGGTTTTAACAGTTGCCATGGCGATATACAAAATGTCAGGTGCACTGATATAATACCTTGTTGATTGCTGTGAACTTTAAAAGTGGTGTTGCCCTTCGAGAAAAACGCAGAGCTGGTTATCAGCTCCAGTATGTCATGAAGGTATGGCACAGTAGGTATTAAAATCAAACCTCACACCATGGCTTTAATAAAAACTAAGCTTATAGCTTTGGCTTTTAGAATATGCTCTATGCAAAGAACACGAGGGTGAGGGCCTGTCAGAGGAGGGGCACGATGACACAGTGGTTAGCTCTCTCATTGCAAAGGTATTGAACATGGTATTATTTAAAAAATACAGATGTCTCTATGGTAGTGAACATTCAATAGTCTTTGCCCCATTAGACTGTTTTGGATTTTTACATGGTAAATATCTTGCACTGAGAAACGTTTTTGTTTCAACTTATAAAGAAGGCATCACGGTGGCTTAGTTCGTCTCTCAGCGCTGGGGCTCCAGGTTCGAATCCCAATCTGGATGGATGTTATCCTAGTGTCTGCTTGGGTTTCCTCTGGGTTTCCCAGTTTCCTCCCACAGTCCAAAAACATGGATTCAAGGTAAACTGAATGCTTTAAATTGCCCCATGTAGTGTGTTTTTGTGTGAGTGTGCCAGCAATTGGTTTGCTCCCGGTTCTGGGTGTATCTGCCCAGTGCCCACTCTTCACTGAATGGGCATGGGGAACCATCCTTATAGAGGATTAAATGGAAGACAGTAAATGAATGAATTGAAAAACTTATAAAGAATCGTAAAACTTTCTAGAGCAATGGTATTCGAACCTTCTTAGTTTCAGTGTCCCGTCTGTTCCAAATTTTTGTGCATTACAGGCCTTAAATTGAAAGTAATGCACCATTAATGGCATGTTTGTTTCGGTTGTTTAAAATCTTTTCGATGGACGTCCAAACCTCTGGATTTATACAATCTATTATCCACTTTTCACCTAATAAACCTCCCTGAACTGGCAAAAAACATACCCCTTCTCAGCCTCAAATCTTCCTTTGTAGTAAAACTCTCTCGCTCTCTCTGTCTCCTGTTTCCTCTTTCTTCTGTTTACTCATTTCATGGCTGCCAATTTTCTGAGTGATGGTATACAGAGCCATAATGCCATCCTCCATGTGATTTTGAGTCTTGAAGGCCATTGGTGATCACCCATTGTAAACTTCACCCCATGTTTCTTTATTCACATATCAGAATCACTGTTTCCAACTAATCCTGATGCTACTTTTTCCATTGATAATTAAACTGACATGGGACTTGTTGTTGAATGAGATGTTGAAATGTTGAAATGAGTTGTTGAATGAGACAATAGATTTTACTATTTGTGATCGCAAATACTAGTGAATATCTAGTAAACACTGGCCCACTTGCCAATTGGATTGAGTGCACTTGGTCAGTTGCAAGATTTTGGCTAAATACATATGGATTAAGATCTTTAAAGCCAACACAACTGTGTCTTGTGCTGACTGGTCCAAGAGTGCAGCTCCTTCACACGAGCCTGGCACTTCATGTGGACGCTGCAATCAGTGATCAGTGTATTTGGAAGGAAGCATACACTATTCACAAGTGTTCTTGGACAACATGGTGTACAGGGGCATTTGGTGTTGCATGGACTTGATAGTGGAAAAGGCTGATTACAGCAGTTCTAAATGAAATGCAGCTCCATTTTCAAATAAACCTGATGTTTTCCTGGTACCCTTGGATTTGAGATTGAATAGAATTTAATTAAGTCCTTTACCGGCACAGTTTCCTGTTTTGTTTTCATTACCTACTGTTCTATTGTCCTGTATCACTTTCTTTAAATCTCCTTTTGTGTCTCCTTATCTGAACCGTTTCCATAGGGGCAGAGTAGTGCCGTCTGGTAATCTGAGATGACATTAATATTGAATACTTGGAGAAAGACATCATGCTGACAAATTAATTTTTATGCAGTCAAAAAAGCTGCTGACAAAACTGAATTAAGCTACCCATACCGAAGACACAGCAGAAAGCTTTCATGTGTATGAATGATAGAAAGGTGTGGTGTCAATTATGTTCTAACCTCATCACCAGTCATGGAATAAAAAGATTTGGTTGGGTGGGTGGGTGGTGGGTTAAAATTCTTTATGATGTTTATATGTGATCATAAAATATGAACAATGTACCATCGTTGTATTTAATTGCTAAAGTGTTTGTAATCAATTGAATCAGTCATGCAGACCATCAAATTTAATTGTCCATATTGTCAACTTCACCTACCGTATAGAGGGATTTTGTTCTACAATTACATATTGTAGTCTATAATCATTACCCCCCCCCCCCCCCACAGCATCACAGGGGAGCTATTAATACGGTGGATTATGCTCAGAACTGCAGTGACACTGACATGGTGGTGGAGTGGTAGTGTGTGTTGTGATGTAATGAGTGAATTAAACACAGCAGCGCTGCTGATATTCTCGATATTCTCGATATTGTGCTCACTGGATGCTGCATACAGGCTACTTATTTGGTGGAACAGTTTTTAAAGCAATATCTATGACTTCCTCATAACAGTGCAACTCTCACCACCATGCCAGTGCCAATGCAGTGCTGGGAGTCATACCCCACTCAAGAAATACCCGTTTTGTTGTGTTGCTGTTGGAGTTATGGTGAAGGAGGACATGGAAAGGGGGATTAAACATCCATATGATGAAATAGGTGTAGTAAGGTGGAGGTGTACCTAATAAAGGGACCATTTTCAACTATATTTAGAATCCTCTTTTACCTCCAGCATACCAGTTTACCTACGGTCAGAGATTTGCTCCTGAATTATGGCCGCCTTTGCACTCGTAAAGCAGAGTTAGTGCAACCTTAGCAGGTCTGGATGTATTAGATGTCTCACCCTGAAGACTTGGCCACATGAATAATAAATCCAGTGAGTCTCAGTTTCTTCAGTTACTTCACTGAGATTGCACTCATGGATGGTATCTGAGCTTTCAGGTATTTAGCGTGCGCTAATTGTCTCTCTTCTCAGCTGGTTCCGCAAGGTATTTCCCTTAGATTCTTAAGGATCAATAAAAACAGATGACTTTGCTTTTCCTGGTAGTTTTGCAAAGGCTGTAAACTGCAGTTTGATTGAAGTGAGGGCTACGTCTGCAGCAGAGAATCTGCAATCATTTAGGAGTGGTTTGTTTCGAAAATTGGAACGTACTCAGAAACTATGCTCAAAATACTATAGTGATAAATACTTATTATACTGTGGTTCCTGATTTAAAATACCCATTTTTAACTCAACAAAATGCCATTAAAAAGTTAATTATCTGGCTTCTTTGAGCTCAAGGAGATAAACCACTAAAGGATTAGGTCCTTTCCTGTTCCACCAAAGTCATGCATGAAAAATGTTTTAAAAATAATATTTATTTTGTTTAATGGAAAGGAATTTACTGGCCTGTTTAAAACCTAGATTTTAATCCGGCTGAACAGCCTTGGGATGAACTGCATGGTTGATGGTGAGCCAACATTGTAAAAAGAGTTGGATATTGACAGTTTGTGAGCTGTTGAGGTTCACTCTGTCCCAAGGGTGAGGCATTTGACATTTAAGCTACCCAGCCATAAACAGGCCAGAGAAATTGCATTGACATTCATTCCATCTGGCAGACTTTTAGGGGGGCAGATTTTGGTCTGCTAGCTCCGCTTTGTTGTGATCCATCAAATCCAGTGGCACCTTCTGCCTCTGTAAACTTTACCCTGCGTCAGAAGCCATCATTTCAACATAGTAGCATCCAGACACATCATGGGTGCAGTTAGTCTAGCATAAAAGCATCATTAGTAAAAGTTATTATATGGACAAAAGTATTAGGACATAGTGGTGCAGTTTTACATCACATAGATCCTGAAATGAATTCCCTTATAGGTTGAACTGTGGAATTTGCATGTTCTTCCCTTGTCTGTGTGGGTTACCTATGAATGTGTAGGCTTCTTCAAACAAAACAAACTAGCAGATGAAGTTTAGATACTAAATCACACCTCTAAGTTTGAAAATTACATTTAGACATTTACATTTAGAAATTTAGCTGACGCTTTTATCCAAAGCGACTTAGGTATTCCCACTTGTTTGGGGTCAGGACACATTGTTGATACGGTATCCTGGAGCAATTTGGGTTAAGGGTCTTGCTCAAGGACCCACATTGGTAACTTCAGGGGACCGGGGATTTGAACCCACAACCTTCTGATTGATAGTGTAACATGCTAACCACTGAGCTACCACTCCCCATGGTCTGTGAGTTTACACTCACAATATTTAATATTTATTAAATGGTAATTTTCCAGGGTTTTTTGCAGCCTGTATTTCTAAGAGTGACGGGACAAGCTTCACACCCTTTGATCTTTATTAGGATAAGCAACTTAACATGGAAGTACCTGTATATTGTTCATCTATTCTGTAGCTTAGCATTGTCTACAGCATTTAGTATGTAGTCAGTATAAAGATTGTTTTCTTTGCTAGTTTTGATGTTAGCTTTCTTTAACTAAGCTGTCTTAAATGGCACATCATTATTACAGCTCTGTTTACCTTTGCATTTATTTAATTATCACTAATAATTTGATTTGGATAACAGTCTTTATCTTTTGATAATTAAATGTCTGTCTGTGCAAACATGCCTTCACCCCCCTCACCCCCTTCAGATGCTAGCATCCCTGATGACCAGGCTCGCACTGTGTAAATAGCATGCTGAGTGCTTGTATTGATTGCTTTATTACTTGTAAAATTATCATCTGTTGAAGGTGTCCAATGCACTGTAGGAAGACAAAAGATGATGACGGCAATATAGTATCCTAATCATGGATCTGCTCAGAAGCCTTTGGTTCATGTGCATGTCACTTTTTCACATTCCAGTGACTTAAACAAAAAGTTCACTCCTTCAAACTTTCATATGAATAAAAGTACCAGTAGTGTTAAATGAAATATGTGCATAACACCCTACGGTTTAATGCAAAATGTAGATGTAGGATCAAAATAAATCAAGATCAGAAATGAAATACAGATATAACTTTTAATCTAGCTGTATAATACTACCATATATACATGCGTGCAATAATGACAATTTCTATTTCTTCTTTTGTACTTTTTCACGTTTTATAATTTTTATCTTTATTTTAATTATGATAAAAACAAAGATCTTTGCTTATCTTAAAAATAAAAGTCCTGTGTCATTAATGTGGGAAACAAAGAGGAGCGAAGACAAATTTAAAATGTACAGGGGTTGGACAATGAAACTGATACACCTGGTTTTAGACCACAATAATTTATTAGTATGGTGCAGCGCCTTCTTTTGCAGCCAATACAGCGTCAATTAATCTTGGTAATAGCGAATACATGTCCTGCACAGTGTTCAGAGGGATTTTAAGCCATTTTTCTTGCAGGATTGTGACCAAGTCACTACGTGATGCTGGTGGAGGAAAACATTTCCTGACTCGCTCCTCCAAAACCCCCCAAAGTGGCTCAATAATATTTAGATCTGGTGAGTGTGATGAAACCTCCCACATTAACATGACAGGGATTTCAGTTTCATTTTCCAACACTTGTACCTAAACATGACATAATTATAAGATGATTCTTAATATATATATATTTTTATATAGTGTAGTACGGACATATTCTACAGAGATTTTAACGATAATGTAAATCAAGCATCAGAATATGTGAATAACAATGTGATAAGTAATGTAAATGCAGTTAAGAAAGTGGCCGCACATTTAGGCAAAGCATAATTATACAGCTGTTACATCTTAACACATTATTGAGAGCCATTTAAATATAGTATATCAATATCAATGCAATTTAGTTAAGTAAGACTTTGATGTAATATAAGTCCTTTTCTCAAGAGCTGCAGGATTGAAAGAAAGGAACACAAGGGAACTAACACATCATTTAACGATGTAATTCTGAGTTTCCACTGAGTAGACACTGAATTTTAAGTACCAAGACCTTCATTTGTCAAATTCAGCATTTCAACTCTGACTGATTTCACAGTAATCTCAGTCAGATAAGCACTGTCATTGCAAGATATGCAAAACTATGTCTCAATGTGATTTTTCACTGGAACAAGTAAACACTTAGTCATTAATCAAGACTTACATAACTGAAGTAGATGATTCTTCGGGTGCATTAGCTAGGCCTTGCATCTAATAACAAATAACCCAGGAACAAATCATGATTCTGTGTTCATTGTATATTCATTCATTCATTATCTTCCGCTTATTCCTTTATGAGGGTCGTGGGGGGGTTCCCCATGCCCATCCAGGGGAGAACG
>JAOUQT010008479.1:1310-12298 GCA_025769995.1 Xyliphius kryptos | reverse complement strand
TGACTTGTCGCTACTTGGAATCGAACCAGGAACCTTCCGGTCGCAAGGCCGGTTCCTTAACCACAAGCCTACGACTGTGATTCTGTCACAGAATATGTTGTGTATCATCTGTATCTAAAATGTGCTGCAAGGATAAACACAATGGAAATTTATAAAAGAGGAAAAAACGAGGGAAACCTTAAATACTGTAATACTCCTTGAAAATAAAAATAAATCAAAGTAAACAAATGCATAGAAATGAGCAACAACATATTTTTCATTAACATTTACTTTTCATTTTCTTATTTAGTGGCGATTTACTTATTTAATGGCGATCAGCCAAAAACTAATAATGATTTGCATTTCCATAAGAAATAAATCTTAATTATAATAATTAATTAAATAGTTCCTCTAGACCATGACAAGCTGATGGACATCATTGTCACAACTAGAGACTTATCTCACTGAAAAAGTGAAAAGATTACAAAACCCCTTTCAGGAAAGAGATCCAACACACAATGTGGCCATATGTGTTGGTTATCAGCTGTATCTAAAATTGTTTCAAGGGTAAACACAATGGAAAACACATGGCTAGCATCCGAATAGAAAACTCAAAGCCTTGAAAATAGAAATGGTTATAAGAACAATTGTAATGCAAATGGGAAGTAAAAGGAGAAATTATGACAAAACTGTAGGAAATCAGCAAAATCGGATTAGCATTGTAGAGATTTGAATCATGAGATATACTCCAGTTTTGCACCAGCAGAAGTGTGAATTTCTATTAGTGAAGTTCATGACTAAAAGAATCAAAACATGGCAAAAATCTCTGTGATAATTCTTCAAATCAGATTAACTGAGCATCCACATCTGTTACTTGGGCGTTGCACCCTAGTTCCTAACACTCCTGCTATTTTCCTGCAGCTTGCTCTACCAAATGAGCTATCCACGTAGTCATACTAGCTTTTAATTGTATTATATAATTTAATTATAGCCCACTTTGCGTTTGCTTCATTACTGTGTGAATACGTATACTTTCAGTGCATACATACATGCACTGTCCTGTGCATTTTTTTTTCCAGATGTGGATGAGGGACATTTAAATACATAGGCGTAGTTTCAGATGTGAAAAAGATGTTTGAAGGCCAGAACAGCAGCAATAATTAAACAGATATTAATAACGCCAAAATACAAATATCCAAGGATGCTTTTTTAATGGTTTTATGCACAGTTCTCTCATATTAGCCCGTTAATAACTATTATATGATAAGTAAAATCGGCTAAAATATTTCTTACATTTCTGTGGGTGTCAAAATCCAAACCAAACACACAAGAAAAATGGTTTGTATAAATTATTTTAATATTCTGTATTATTTTCAGTTTTTATTAGAAGTCAAATTTCCCACCTGTCAGACTTATTTTTTAATTTATTATGTATTAAATGGTACAGAGCCTCTAAAGTTCCAGAAGCCTGTCTTTTTAGCTTGTGCACACAACATAATATTTACACTTTACACATAATTTACACATAATATTTTTTGATATATTTACTTGTAAAATTGCCTTTAGATGCTGCTTTAGATGCACACAGGCATATACTGTAATATGGCAAGTATATAGAGAACCCAGGCTTTCTTTCCTGCTCTTTCATGCAGACAGGACATTATCTGCAGTATTTATTCATCATATCATACGTGGACAAACAGTTAAGTGTAATGAAACATATCTGAATACAGAGGCCAACAGCAGCATATTGCTGAAAAGGTCCAGGTACTAAGCTGGTCTCAGAGACTGATTGAGTTACTAAGACTTCAGACTTTTCATGTACTATTAGTGCTGTTTTCACTCATGACTATTATAAGTATTATAGTTTTTGCAGCCTGTATAGGTGGTAGAGTGTGCCCTGCTGAGAAAAAAACCTGAACCTCCAGGGCTAAAACAGTTAGCAAGGGATTTTGATGTTCCACAGAAAACATCTGTGCTGCCAACTATCGCAAAGCTATGACTCCATATTGAATAATAGTTTTGTGTTATTTATTGTAATTATTCTATACGTTTCTGGATGTGTGTTTGTTTGTATACATTTTTGCGAAAGTTAAAACCACTCAGACTAGCACTTGACGATCTGAAATGTATAATTTGAGCAAAGATTAAGGGATTTACGGAAAATAACATTTTTAAATGTAGACATTCTGCTGAATGTGCATGAAAATCCCTGCTATGATTTCAGAATATTTCAAAAAATAATGTTTTGCTACAAAATCAACAAATGCAACATGACAAAGACGTACAGTATTTACATTACTGCAGAAATAGAAGCAGCTTTTCAGTACTTCAACTGAGATGGACTGAAAGAATGTGGACATGAGTTCTGTGGTAAGAGTACATGTTTGTATTTGGGAGAGACATGCTGCCATCAAGAGGATGTATACTCACTGGTCACTTTATTAGGTACAACTGACGATTCTGAATTCCCTGGTTGTAACAAGGGTTTTTTAAGTAAATGTTGTCTTTCTATCTTCCAGTCTGCCCATTTTCCTCTGACCTGTCACATCAACTGTTTTTTAATATGCCTTACAGTGCAATTTAGACACATCATTAATTATGTTACCTGGGTTCAGTTGGAGTTTTAAGTCTTTCAATATTATACACCCTCTATGCGACCCGGCCAGGGGTGATTAGGCCCAGCTTGTGTCTATGCGGATTAAACCCACAGATCCCCTCTTTTAATTCACAGCCATCTTATTGCTTTCTCTGCAGCATCAGAGATCTTTCTGATGGCTTTTATACTGTGCAGCTCTCTAACATCCAGAGAGTCATGCATAGTGGGATCACATTGTCCGCCAAGCCCAGCCCGCCCTAAAGCAAGGAAGATTCTGCCTGGTCCACCACTTCTTGAGCCCTACACCTTTAGCCAGTCCTCACTTCAAATACAACAGAATTTCTCTTGCCCTGATAATCTTCAACTCCTATGTCAGAACGTTAAGGTTTAGTTGCAGCTTGGGCTTCCTCCCATACAAGACAATGCCGCCAAGCTATATGGCAGGCCCAGCCTTCTCCGCAAGTGTTGAGTGACCTTTCTCTCAAGGCTCTTAACTGTGGTTATTGGCACATTATAGCCAAGCAAGGACCAAAGAAGTCTCAGTAGGATGCCATGCTTACATACAGGGGCATCTCAATAAATTAGAATATCATCAAAAGGATTATTTATTTCAGTAATTTAATACAAACAGTGAAATGCATGCATTATATACAGTAGATTACAAACAAAATGATCAAACATTACAAAAAATATGATCTATTTCAAGTGTTTATTTAATATTTCTTACAGCCAATGAAAACCCAAAATCTCAGAAAATTTGAATATTTCCCACAAAACACCTGCAAAGACTTTTTAAGTGTTTAAAATGGTCCCTTAGTCTATTTCAGTAGGTTACACAATTATTGAAGACATTGGCAGTCATTGAAACACTCCACAAGGAGGATATGCCACAAAAGTCCATTGCTAAATACATAATGCTGTCTCCAAGTATATTAAAGGAATGTTTAGTGGAAGGAAAAAAAATTAGTAGAAAAAGATGAACAAGCAACCGGAAAAAACGCAGCATTAAAAGGCCAATAAAAAATTTGGGGTAGATTCACAAGGAGTGGATTACTGCTGGAGTCAGTGCTGCAAGAGCCACTACACACAGATGTATCCAGGACATGGGGTACAACTGTCCTATTCCTTGTATCAAGCTACTCATGACCAAGAGACAACGCCAGAAGCGTCTTACCTGGGACAAAAAAATAAGAACTGGACTGTTGTTTAGTGGTCCAATGAGTTGTTTTTGGATGAAAGTAAATTTAGCAGTTTATTTGGAATTCATTGTCTGAGATCCTGAAGAAAGACTGAAGAGGCACACAACCCAAGCTTATTGAAGTCTACTGTGAAGTGTCCACAATCATTGATAGTCTGGGGAGCCATATCATCTACTGGTGTAGGCACACTGTGTTATATCAAGACCAAAGTCAGAGCAAAGTATACCAGGAAATTTTAGAACATTTCATGCTTCCCTCTGCCAACAGGCTTTTTGTAGATGGAAATCTCATTGTCCAGTAGCAGGACTTGGCATCTGCCACACTGATGCAATAATTCATACAAAGTATTGAATGTAGTTACTGTACATACGTTTCAGTAGGAAAAAAATCTACATTTAAAATCATCGGCCATATAGGGGAACACCTGACTGTGAGTGAACCTCTACACTCCACCCTCTGCTTGTGCCTACTGCTGGGCTACCTTCCCCCTTCTCCAAATGACCTTGATGACCTTGTAATTATTGCAGCCGCCTGGGGAACCTTTTATAGATGACATATGGAACACCACTAAAACCAGGGCCAGAGCTGCTTTTTCGCAGTTTGGATATCTGCCTCAAACTCATTCAGAGTTGGCTCCTTGCTGTTAAAAGACACAGTAGGTTCTAGCAGAGTAATCATTACATAGCCTAAGGTCTTTATCTCTTGCACTGTCACTGTAAGTGGTACTGAGGTACTTGTTAACCTTGTCTTTAGCACATACAAGGTGACCACTATGCTTTTGTTCAAAGATCTTTTTCACTAGCCCTTTTCTTCTAATTGTCTTGCTTACATTGTATTGCATATGACAATATTGTACATGACAATGCAGTATAATGTAACCAAGTATCTCATTGGTCCTCCTGTTTTTTTTCTCATTGCACCTCCTTCCTGTCTTGTGGCAGTTGGCAGCCTTGCTTTTGGTGCATTACTGCCATTTCTTATTACAGTCGGAATGCAAACATTTTATCACTGAGTAGAATGGTTGACTGCACAGATGTACTCCGTGGAATTGAGATAAACTAAATGAGCATCCCAATCTCATTCCCAAATTAACAAAAAGTATCATTAATATAATATACAATAATATACACTGAACAAAAATATAAATGCAACACTTTTGCTCTCATTTTTCAAGAGTTGAACTCAAAGATCTAAAACTTTTCCTATATAGACAAAAGGTCTTTTTCTCTCAAATTTTGTTCACAGTTTGGTTTAAATCTGTGTTAGTGAGCACTTCTCCTTTGCTGAGTGAAAGCATACACCAGTCACATGAGTGGCATATCCAGATGCTAATTAGATAATTATTACATAGGTGTACCTTTAGGCTGCCCACAATAAAATACCACTATGTGCAATTTTACAATATTGGGAGAGTCAGGGGTGTTCAGAAACCGGTCAGTATCTGGTGCAACCACCATTTGTCTCTCTCATTGCAACATATCTTTATATAGAGTTCATCAGGTTGTTTATTGACCCTTTTCAATGGCTGTGCGAAGTTACTGGATATTGGCAGGAACTGGAACCTGCTGTTGTATACGCCGATCCAGAGCATCCCAAACGTGCTCAATGGGTGACATGTCTGGTGAGTTGGCCGGTCGCACAAGAACTTATGAAGTCTTATAGACTCCAAAATACTTATAAGACTGAACATTCGTTATATTCTATCCATCAATTATAACAGGCTGATGAGCATGTTTCAGTCTCCAAAATAATTTCTTGTACTTTAGTGCATTGATGAGGAGGCCTTTGCCCACTCAAGTCAGTCAAGTGGAGCCCCTGTTTTAGCACGACAAGCATGCAGATGAACTTCCCTGAGATGGTCCTAACATATTAGAAATTTTACTTCTAGCTGCCTGTGGTCCTAACACCAGTGCTTCAGTTTTATCAGAGTTAAGTAAAAGAAAATTGTTTAACATCCACTGTCTAATGTCTTTTACACATTCCTCAACTCGAGTAAATTGGAGTCTGTTGTCAGGATTGGCTGACTGGATAACTGCGTAACATCAGCATAACAGTGGAAGTTGATATCATGCTTGCAAATAATATTACCCATAGGTAGCATATATATACTATTTTCTATATATATATACATATCATATCATAGACACTAGCGTCTATAATAATATTTTCTGGTGGTTTAAAAAAATAGAAATACTGTTATCTCTCTTATAAACTCTATATATACATTATTAATATCATAATATTTAGAAGAATTCCTGTTTATTTTTCTACTTTCTTGAACATATTTAATATTTTTATGTTGGCTTGTGAAATTATTTAAATAACAGTCTTGGATAGAAAGAACTTTTTTGGTCAATTTTATGTAATTTATTTTTTATTTAGTTTTTAACAAATAAAAGTGGGCGAAAAAATTGTTTAACTACAAAATGCAAAACATGAAAAAAAAAAACATTGGAATATGTTTTAAAATGTTACAAACGATATATTTTAAGACTGGGCTTAACTGGCACAAATGATCAATAATGTTTTTTTATTTTTACTGACGATTTTATAAATCATACAGGCATCAAAGTAAGAAAATATTAAGTACATAAAAGCAAAAATTATATTGCATTCACTTCTTCCGCTACGAAAAAGGAAACACCTCGAGATCCGCACGTTTGCTGCAGGTAGCAACTGTCCGACGTGACTGCTCTTCCCTAAACACCGACTGCAACCGGCTATTCTGGCTGACCACCAAGGCGAGGCGCAGTTCATACGAACAAGGCTATTGTTATTTCGTCGTGTCTTCTAGTATGTGGGCTTATCACACGACGGACTAATCTGACGTTGACCCGCGCAGATACAATATATTATAAAGACACGGAATAGCCACGAGGTGGGATACTCACACACACACACACACATATATATATATGCTGGAGAAATAATTTAGATTATTTCCATAGATGTTCGACGCGTCGTTTATTTACCAGCGTTTGCGCTGCTGTGTGACGTAAAAGTGGTCATGGAGCAGGAAGGAGACTGGGGCGATATCAGCGACTCTGAGCTGCTCGATGTGCAGTCAGAACATTTATGCACCGGTAAATAACTGCGAATGATGTGGGAGTGCACAGATACGTCTTGTTTATGTACAGCTCTGTCCGATAACTGTGTTTATTGCTTAATGTCTGTCTATTGTCTATTTAAAAAAATATATACATTTCTTTAATTAAACGCAAGATGGCGCTGAGTTATCATTTTGTAGGATACATTACCTTAAAATATTGTGTGTGTAACATTTCAGGGGAATCGTCTGAGACACCAAGCACTAGTTCCACAAATGCAGACAGCCAGAATAAAAGCTCCAGCACTTGCAGAACATCACAGCACAAGTAAGTTATATATCTAAGCCTCCAACTGCACCTCAATCGCAGACTGTGCACTGCCTCAAGCATCTGAGTGCTAAGTGTTCCACCAGATGGCTTAAATGCAGAGAAGCATTTCCCTACAAGATCAACAAAAACATATCAGTTAATTTTATTATTATTTGTTTTTGGTGACATGGTTGTACAGAAGGTAGCTCTGTCACCACAAGTGCTCTTCTCAGCTCTTGCCTAAACTTGAGAAACTGCCCTTTTATTCAGAAGTAGGTGGATTTAGCATTAGTTTATCGTTAGGTTTAGCTGCCAGGTTCTCTGCTTTCATACAACAGCCAAGAAAGATTTTTAACTCATTTGCAAAATATGCAAAATCACACATAATTTGAAGTCCTAGTCCTAGATTTTTTTCAAACCTGGAAATATTTGATATGCACAGATTCACATGGGTATCTACTTTAGTAATCTGGATGTTTTGACACTTAATAGCTTCCAGGTGTCTCTTTATCACTCTTAAAAATGTACTCCATTCAATATCTATGGGCCATGTTGAGTGGATGATGTCATAATGGGATCATTCAAAGCTAAGGGGCAGAATTGGCTAAGATGCAAAAAGTCAGTTTTACCTGAAGAGTTTTAATAAAATCCTTATATACATTTGCCTAAAACCCTGATTAAACTTTAAGTGGTACAGATACTTTTCCTTTCTGAATCCTATTAATATGTCAATTTTTATGCCGGTTTAATCAAATAGCTGTCACTTTGCAAATTTGTAATCACCTCAGAGGTCTTTACATTTTACGACTTAGCACGATGCATTCTATTTGAAATCCCGGGGAATGTACAATTTATTTACTGATGTTATATATATTTAAGAACTGTAAATCCAGGTGAAACATGGCATTGGCTATAGAAGCATGCTACGCTTTGTCGTTAAAAGCAGCAGTCAGCAAAAGCATTACTTTTTTACAAGTAAGAGTAATTACTAGATTTGGAAAAAAGTAAGAGGCATTGTGACCCTAACCATTATGAAGAAATTATTTATTCCTTGGGAGTTGCTGTTTATTACTCTGCTTGTTATTGTGGATTTGTGGAACGAAGACATCAAATTGCTTGATATTCATAGATTAGATGACATTTGGAAAACTTATTGAACCTTTAACAGATCTGAAAATATTACTAATTCCAGTTCTTTATCTTGGCTTGCAGCACTGTGGAGAGTCCTGTTAAAAGAAACGAGGAAACGGGTGTGAAGAGAAGGAGAGTTGCTACCGGCAGCCATATCCCTCTTCTGCGTTTCGGAAAGCTTCACCTGAACGTCAGCTTGCTGTCTGAGCAGACCTGGTGTGAGATGAAAGTTATGTATGGCTTCCTCAAACCACACATCAAGTTTAAGGAAAAGCAGCGAGTTGAGATTCAGACTGGTTCAAGCATTCATCTTACAAAAGGTGAAAAATAGCAGTGTGTAACAGCCATTTCATTTCTTTTTCTTTAATTTGTTATCTTATCCTACTAGTATGTTTGCTCCATGTATCTGTGTCAACACAGAGTTAGAGGTTCACGATGTCACACCAATTAAAATTCAGAGCCGTGAGGACGCTGTGGCAGTCAGTCTGATCAACATGTTAAACATGATCTCCAGTTTAGAGAAAGGTAGGTCAAAGATCAGATGAATTTATTAGTTTGATTGATATTATGTATGACCAAACATCTTTTTTTTTGTGTCTACAGGGCAGCGTGTGCGTGAGTTTCCAGTGTTTGGTATAGTAGACGGTGTGTATCTTAAGGGCGTAATTGATGAGCTCAGTTATAACCAGAAGGGGGAGCTGGTGCTGAAGGAGCTGAAGACCAGACGGCACAAATCTCTGCCAGGTGCTGCCCAGGCTTTGGGCCATCATTTTCAAGTGTGTGCAATATGTTACATCCCACAAGCTTTTTTTCTTCTTAAATGTATATGCCATTCTGTAAATATCATAATCCCCAACATAATTATAGTCAAGTGTTTGTATAAATCAACATTACACTGAATGACCAAAGCTTGCTGAATGTGGCTTCTAACCAATATTCACATCCTCGATAAAAGGATTTCCAGCATAACAAACAAATATCAGCGTAAGTAATGACGGAAATCTTGCATGTTGTTCTTTTTTTTGTAACTTCCTGCCTATTTTAACTGTTTTTTATCTCTACACTGTGTCACTTGTTGATAGTCAATAGGAAGAATGCTCTGTGCGAAAAAATGCTAGCATCGCACACAGTTCATTCATTTCATTGCCATGATTAACAGTTCTTAACCTACCTCCAGAAGACTACACTTCATGTCAAGCCATTCCACAAAAAAATAAACAAGCATAAATCCTTGGCCAATTTTAGGAGGCTGGTAATGTCCATGGGCATTGAATCATGTTAAATAATGCAAACAATCAATTCTAAAATTGAAGGAGAAAGAAGAATCCAAAGTGATGTGCTAGTGATGTGCTGGTGATGTGAGGCTTGATAGCAGAATATTGATACATTTGGTTCTTTACACATATTTAGCCGTGGAAAGTTACTAAACCATTAATATCGTGTCTAAATTATTTGTGGTATGTAAGAAGTACCCTTTCTTCCACCTGGGTAAGTGTGTAATGTGCTAGAGCTGCACTACACTGCTCAGGTCATCCCTTAATTGCAACCTGCTTAACTACGGTATGTCTGATAAAATTGTTATAAAGATAAAATCTTAGACCTTAGATGAGTTTGGGATATTTTTTGACGGTGGTTTGTAGTAAATAAATGATCTATATACTAGGCATTTTTATGGGTGGTAATGGGTGGTACTAGGCATTTTAACCAGTGACCTGGGCTACTATATCTAACAGTTAGTCTTGGCTATAGACGAAGCTTGTGTATATAATAATAATAATATGATAATGCAGATTATGAAATAATAAATTAAATTGATTTATAATACATGTATAAGTTAGATTTACTATTGTTATTGTGCCTAGAGAAGACACCAAATGTATAATTGACAAAAAGTATTAGCTGGAGTACATAAACCCATACAGATGCTGCTATTTTGTCTGTGTGTACGTGCTAGGTGGGCCTGTATAAGCTTCTGTATGATGCACTAGTCAAGGGAGAAGTGAAGAAAGAGCACTTTCTGGAGCACTTGAAACTCAGGACCTCCCGAGCTCTTGGAACGGAGGTTATAACTCATTCTGCAAACATTGGGATAAGAGTAGTCACCTTTGGTGAACTGCTGGATGCATTCCTCCTTACTTTGTCCTGTTCTCATCTGCCGTGTGCCGATGTGCTCCAGCTGGAGTACTATCACCAGGGCTCTAGCAGCTTCATTGATACAGTGTCGGTGCAGTTTGATGAGACTCAGCTGAGGGCAGAGCTTCAGGAATATCTAGAATACTGGAAGGGACAAAGAGAGCCAAAGGGGGTGGATATAGAAGAGGCGTGGAAATGCACATTGTGTCCCTATGAGGATATCTGTGACTGGAGGAAAAATAGATCTCAGGTCCTTGACAGTCCTCACACCAAGAAGAGAGTCAACATGAACTAACATGGAGTTTGATTAGCTATGCCATTGGAATTTACCTACAGTTGTGTTCAAAATAATAGCAGCATGTTTATAATAGTGTTTATTTCCATGCACTGGGAACATTGAACACTGTTTTCTAGATCAAAACATGAAGAAAAATGTATATAAATTTTAACTAATTTACAGAAAATAACAAAAAATGAACAATGTGGTTTAAAAAAATTGCAGTGTCTGCATTTGTCATTACAAACTCTAATGTGTGTATCTTCTTTATTAGGATTATTCATTCCTGTCATTCACTTAACTAATATTTATTT
>JAOUQT010008463.1:0-12298 GCA_025769995.1 Xyliphius kryptos | reverse complement strand
AATATAAACATACATAGAAAAAAAGTTAAAATTCCCTCCGAAATATTTCCAGGTGTCTGCATCTACACACATACAAGCACTTCCATTATGTAAATGGCCGGATATGGAGTTCTCTGGAGTGGCATGCGAGTGTCTGCATACAAAACAGCCTCTATTTTTTCTCTTTCAATTAAGGAATCCAAGGTGTATCATTAAACAGAAAAGAACAGCAGGAAAAGATTGCACATACACATCCAGCTTCCCCAACCCCTCATCACACAACATGGCACCAGACAACATGTTTACAGCATCCACAATCTCGGCTCCTTTAGGGTTTCAAGCTGGGTGCCTTCCAGTAGCCATTAAAAACGGAGATGAGCCTATAGTCTACAATCACTGAGCAAGCTCTTTCAAAGGAATGCATGAAAGGTTTAACAAAATGCCCTGACACATCCTTAACACCATTCCTATGTGCATGTCCTTGGACTTTGGCTGTTTCTATAACGATCACTTAAGGAATCATTTGACCCTGGCCCACAGCCCATTCAGGATGGGTGGCTGCTAAACTGCAGGGGTTGATGAAAAAGTTGGCTTCTAGCCTCATCAAGCAGCTCAGGCACCTCGTCATAATTGTGCGCAGCAGTGTGGTACACATGTCAAACAAGGCATTAAGAAGAGAGACAGAAACAATACAGATTAGATAAGGATGAGCAGGGTTTCTGCAGGGTGTCCAGGAAAAACACACACACACACCAAGTACTCTGCAGGGCTAACACTTTATTACTCTAGTGCATCTTTCTCCCAGCAGGCACTACAGCAATAGAGAGGAGTCACCCTACAACTTCAACAAAATCATTGCACCTTGTCTGAGTTAGAATGCAGAGTAGGGAAAGTGAACAGGGGAGATGCAGGGTTTGGGAGCTTAAAGGGGTGATTTATATATACTTTCTTTCTACTCACTAGCCCACTCCATCATCTCAGTGCTGGCCAACCTATAGCCACCAAGTCCGCCACTGCTGGGGTATTTAAAGAGAATTACAAAGCAGTTTTAGCTTATTGTGACTCTACCCAACAGCGACAAACATAAGCAGGTTATTGAGGAGCCCTTGTCACTGCTATGAGCAGAAAACCAATTTGTTTACTGGATAAGAATGCAGAACTTATTTACTGGAAGCTTGATGGTTTAAATAATATTAAAACAAATGATAAAACATAGTAATAACACAATCCTATTTCATAATCGAAACATTCTTGGTACATCTATGACCTACATGTTACCAAAACAAAGATAGATATCACACCAGATTGTTATAAAAACATAATGGTGTTACACAGATACACTGCCCCGAGTTTTATTTAGTTACACTTACTGTTATTGTATGAAGTCTGGCTTCTAACATCAGTGTGGGTGACAATGCATTGTCAAGTGTACTGTCTACTCTAAACCTCACAATTCACTATCGCAACCACCACCGGGATAAATCATCTAGTATTCAGGTTTTTGGCTGCAAGTTTCGTTAACATCGTTCCATTGAGTGCAATACAAAAACATGCAGTAATCCAAAACAACTCAATTTAATTCTGACCGTTATCAAAACCTGCATGCATCCATCAAAAAAGCAAAAGACAACTCACAACTCACTCCTATGCCCATTGTGAATGAATTTGTTATTTTGTAAGTCATTACAACTCAAGTCATTACAACTGTTTCCCAACATCCAAAATAAAACAGGAAATCATTTAGACTGCACCCTAAATATCCAGTTAAACAGAATTAACAGGCAATATTAATAAACGTATACTTATTTTATATTAATTCCTTAACCATATCATTTATATATAATTTAAATATCATTTTAAAATGGGGCCGGCATGGTGGCTTAGTGATTAGCACGTTCGCATCTCAGCGCTGGGGATTCCCAATCTGGGCGGAGTTTTCATGTGCGCCTCCTGTCCGCGTGGGTTTCCTCCGGGTTCTCCGGTTTCCTCCCACAGTCCAAAAAAAAAAAAAAGGATTTAAGGTAAACTAATGCTCTAAATTGCCCATATAGTGTGTGTTAATGTGTGTGGCTGTGTAAGTGAGTGTGATTGATTGGCGCCCCGTTCTGGGTGCATCTGCCCAGCGCCTGAGACGTTCTCCTTTGGATGGGGATGGGGAAGCCCCCTGCGAGCCTAATGGAGGACTAAGCCAAAGATGATTTAATTGAGTAATTTTTAAATACATATATATTACATTGAATTTTATTTGTATAATATTCAAGTATTTTTTTTACTTTTCATATACAGTACAGTGTATGTTGTGAAGTTGTGTACTTAACAAAAAAAAGGTGAAATCACTAAAAATACGTTTTATATTCTAATGTCTTCAAAATAGCCACCCTTTGCTCTGATTACTGCTTTGCACACCGCTGGCATTCTCTCAATGAGCTTCAAGAAGTACTCACCTGAAATGGGTTTCAGGTGCGCCTATAAGGGTTAATTGGTATAATTAATTAGAATGGCAACAGTGTGCAAAGCAGTAATCAGAGCAAAGGGTGGCTATTTTGAAGAAATTAGAATATAAAACATGTTTTCAGTTATTTCACATGTTTTTGTAAAGTACATAACTTCACATGTGTTCATCCATAGTTTTGATGCCTTCAGTGAGAATCTACCATTTAAATAGTCGTGAAAATACAGAAAATGCATTGAATGAGAAGGTGTGTCCAAACTTTTGGCCTGTACTGTATATTAAACAATTTTTTTTTATAATACCTTTAAATTACTACTAAAGGTGCTTTGTTTTACAAACATGCATACCACATACCATTATAATTTTGCACTACTGCCCCTTTGCTGCTGTGAACTTTCCCATGGTGGAACCTATAAAGCATTATCTTCTCTCATATTATTGTATGATGTCATTTCTTGAATTATCGTATTGGAATCTTATAGCAAGTAATTAAAAAAAAATAACATTGTTGTTGTCTATTTAAAAATTATTGAATAAAACCATGAATAACAATAGGAAATGTAAAAATAAACTTTTTTGTAACTTCTATAAACAAAAGTCGAATGGTCTGCAAAACACTGATATTCAGTATAAAAGTGATGATATTGCCTTTATTTTAAACAGCTCAACAAGTTTCATTTTTTGGTTATAATCATAAGCCATAAAATAACTAATATTAGTTTAATTAGTCACTAACTTCCTAAAATGGATGATCTGTTGGCTAGCAACAGCTGAACTTATTTTTTACTTAGTTTTCATCAAGGTCTTAATGCAGCAATAATTAAGGTTCCTCATTATGACCTTTTGTTGGAATGTCTTGAATGACAAAGTTTGTTGAAAAACAATTTTTCCTTTGGCTGCATTCAATTTGGACTTGCATGGGGATTCCTGAGCACGTTCATGATTAGCATATTCAATATGGTTCATATTCATGCCTGAAGACTATGTTTATCCAACCCGCCCATTAAACCATTCTGAAAAATCCTATGGGCTGTTGATCATGCTCAATTCATATACTAACAGCTCCTCTGCTGACGGTAAAGACAAGTCGTAGGTTGGCCTATTTTTACATTTTACCTGTCCTTCAATAAAATAAGCCTGGTGTCATAAAATGTTGCTAGACAGGTATTCCAAAGTGTTTTCTCCACACCCCAGAGTCGGGACAACATCGGACCATTCGTTTCTATAATACATTAATGAAGGTACACAACCGCCAATGGCCTCAATGTTACCACATTTATGTGCAAAGTGATAATTTAAGTAAGCTGTTCATGAATGAGGACAGAATACTGGAAAGCAATAGGATGAATTATAATCTTAGGCAAAGGAAAAATGAGTAAAATAAACAGATTCTGATTATATAATGAAATGATGCCTATGAAATAATTATCACTGCCTCAGTAAATCCATTATTCATTGCATAAATCAAGGGCTGGAAAAAAGTGAGAGCTGCAGTTGTAATCAATATCTCAGCAATCAGTCTAAAGAACATCAAGTTTAATTGGCCTCCTAATCAGGCCGAATACTAGAAAAACTAAAAATATTATTTAGAAATTATTTCAGTTACCTATAATAGGTCCTAGAGGTACACAGATTAGCCTGGAGCACGCCGAATGACCTTTAGACCTCGAAACAGCATGTCAGACTAATGCTGCAATTACACATTGCACTACAGATCATCTGCCTCCTTCATCAAGCCCATCTCACTAATGCATTCCACCAGGTTTCAGAAATAGCATCTAACATTTCGTCATCTTGTGGAAAGACTAACTGCCATGCATCGTAATCATGGTAATTAAATTCAGAACAACATCCCAGAGACCCCCCTCTTCCCCCGTCATTCGCCTGCCCTGCTCGCCGACTCAAGTTCACCTCTGAATGCTTTATTAGTCGCGGCAACCAGTGGTCGGTTTGGGAACTTAAAATGGCATAGTGAAATGAATGTCTTTTTTAAAAATAATATATAACAGACCACTTTTTTATCGGTAAGAAATGAGACTATTGGCTGTCACCAAAGTAATAGAGGCAGGAGGAATTATTGCTTGAGTGTTCAGACAAATTCTCTTGATGCCAATTTGAGATTTGAGTCATGCCAGCTCTGTACACATCAGAATACCAACAGGTCTATTTTTTTCTTCTGGTTTTGTATTGATATTTAATTGCTGTTTTTCTACAATATAAAATGCCTGATCCTTTACTGTCAAGCTTCTCTTTTTTTTGCACAGAATTTGAATATTATATATGTTGTATATTCGATCATTAAATCTGTTTCGATCCTTAAATTTTTGTCCAGCCGTGACATTATTGACAATAATTCACACCTCTGACAGCTTTACATTCGTATCAATGCGGCATGCACAATACATCTTATAAAATGTGTAGCAGTGATGGAAATACCAATTATTATAATCAGCAAGCAGAGAACTAAGTCGGTTGCGGCTGTTGTTTTTGAATTGGGTTTTGTAATATGGTTATTAAATGTTTTATTATTGTTCAAGAAACCGGTATACTGTTACTCAGCAATTAATGTTCGCATTAAAAAAAATGATTCGTTTATGGCATTGAAGTTTTTAATAAATCCAACATAATTTTTAATCGAAGTGTTCTTATAACCGTTTCAAAAGCAATACGGCACCAGAGGTTGTTCATATTGTAAATAATTTATTCACAATGAATAAATAAATGCCTTATTTTTGGAATACACTGCCCTGGTCAGTCAGAATCTGGAACGTTAACTGTACGAATCCCCATTGAAATATTTGCATAATTTTCAGCCAGGGACTTTTCCCTTTTTTACCTGTGACATTTAGGTTGCATTCAAAACTCTATTTTTTTAGGGCTGTTTGCTTTGGGGCGACATGAGAAGCACCACAAAAAAAAAGGAGCAACATTTTTTTTCACTTCATGACCATATCAGCCAATTAGTTTCAGGATGGCATTTGGACTCAGTGATTTAAATTATTCCTTGTTCATAAAAACGCCTTTAACTAAAGATGATGACATTCTAAGAAACCACACATCCTAGTGGACACTGACAGGGCAAATTTTAAACTTTAAAAAGAATCTAATACAAACCATTCTCCACTTTTTTTCTATAATTAGGGCTCTACTGGTCTCAAGATAAAATCCAACCTAATGTTACAAAGAATGCAAGTTATTTATAGCATTTAGTGGTAAAACTGGACACAGTTTTACTGAAAAAGAAATAAAGAGTTCCCAATATAATTGTATAATTGTGGTGCATATGTGTATCTGCAAATCATCAGGAATAGCAATATACAAGTAAAAATAATAATAATAAACATTTATCTTACATTAAATGGTAAATGAGTCTATATGGAGAAAGACTGGTTTCATGAAATCACATTTTTACAGTTGTGAATATGAAGAACACTACTTATGGCATAACTAGCAGAATTAGCAGAACTTAAAGAATTCGCAGGACTTTTGTGCTTTAAACTCGGCTATTAAGGGCAACTCATGGTATTTTAAGCATTATTTACCGCTAAGGGCGGCACGGTGGCTTAATGATTAGCCAGTTTGCTTCTCAGCGCCGGGGATCCAGGTTCAAATCCAAATCTGGATGGGGTTTGTGTGGGTTTCTGGTTTCTTCCAATAATCCAAAAACATGGATTTGGGGTAAAATGGGTGTTAGAAAGTGCCCTTATATAGTGTATGTGTGTGTGCAATATATGTCTTGGGTGTATCTGCCCAGTGCTCAAAACTTTCTCCCCTGGATGGGCATGGAAAACCCAATCCTCCATGAACTTTTATTGGATTAAGCGGAATATAATGGCTGGATGAATACATAAATGGATTTACTGCTAAATTCTAAACTATGCTAAGACATAAGCATACACTGCATTAGGAGTAAGACGTGCACAGAGAGTTTATTTAGTTCTACATTGTGTGTCAGCATGGATCAAACTTAGTTCTCCTAGCACCAACCCGAAAGCTCAACAGGTCATCAGGTCACACAA
Organism: Xyliphius kryptos; assembly: GCA_025769995.1. NCBI lineage: Eukaryota > Metazoa > Chordata > Actinopteri > Siluriformes > Aspredinidae > Xyliphius > Xyliphius kryptos. Next base: position 5,848 of record JAOUQT010008463.1, on the reverse strand, counting down.
GCCAAGATATGCTTACTTTATATCTACATGAAACATGTTTCATACTTTTAAAAATGAGATATGTGAGATTCTCTGCTTCATTTGTGCAAAATCAATCTTATAAAAAGATTTAATTAAGATAAGCAAATGGTAATAATTCATTTAGCTCCTCTTTGACTGTGCCACACAGTCAAGAAAAGAAAGAAAAAAAAAAAGCAGCACTGGTTGAATAAATTAAGCTATGTTAACTTTTTTCTTCCTTTCAAAGAAATGTGGAGGATTGTTGATGCTAGAAAAGTTTGTCGGGTTTCTAAATGTTCTTCCATTAAGCATACAACTCCAGCTTGAACAAACACCTACTAGTTCAGGATCAAATCACTTTTCAATTCAAATACCTATTATGGTTGCAGGTACACTGTAGCCCTTGGGGGGGGACACTCACTGTGACAAATGCCGAATAGAAGGCTGATTTCCGGGGGAACGCACTCATTACAGCAAGTAGACATGTGTGGCAAACAGCGGGGAGCTGAAAGAGGGCTTCAGTTACCAAGTTCATATCTCCCTTTCTTCCTTTTCTCATTTTCTCTCAATGTGGCCTAATTTAAAACCAGCAGTGACAATTCAGGGTGACCTATTGCCACGGGCTACATAATGACTCCATCATCCAGATCTCTTTAACTTGTAAATGTGCTCATATTTGCACCCAATGGAAATGTAGTTAAAGGCAAATAAAAGGCAAATAAAAAAAGGAAATGGATTCTCAGTCCAGTCTATAAATGCTGATGCCCATTTTGGTTTGCTAATTTTGGTTTGTCTAACATATGCAGCAAACTAAGAGGCTAAATGATAAAGTAAATGGGAAAAAATCACATTTCGAAAATTTTACCCTTGAAATGCATGGCAACTGATTGTAATGGGGGACACTGCCCAGGTGGACAACAATAGCTGGCAGAAGCCCAACAGCAGTTCACATTCCAACTGACAGGTGGTGGCTCTGGGCATCCAGACAAGTGGACATTTATAATGACCCTATAAAATAGGAAAAAGGACCTGAAATGGTCCAACTGATCAGATTTTGTGTCTTTTTTACAATCTGTAAACAAGACACAAGTGATTACATGATGCTCAGCTTCAGCCAAGGACACCTACAGCCAGAATAGATTGTCGATTTGGTCCAAGTTTTAATTCTGGCGTGTTTACAGCTAGAACACCAGTAAGTGTGGTGAGCTAATTACTAATGAACATTTGTTTCATCTTTATTAAGACTTTCAAAAAGTCAATTTCCTGACACAAAACCAAGATAATTAACAGGGCTTTGTCTTGCCAAGTCTTTTCATGGCTGACCTTTATTGAGTCAGCACTTCCCTCAAACTTCTGATTCTGGCAGCTCTCCGTCTGTAGATCTTTCTCCGGCAAGAGCGGAGTGGCATAATGACAGCGTTCGGAATAGTCTCATTTTTCTGTCACGCAAAGACACTAATTAGAGGCTGCTTGGTTACTTCCTACATTTTAGCTAGTGATTAAATGTCTTTATTGAACAGGACTTAGCTGTTAATTGCAGCTGTTCATTCCACAACACCCTGCATTATCAGAAACAGGAGAAGACAAAAACCAGGGTTTTCTCATTAATACCATATAGCTGGCAAACTTACTCCGCTTCAAAGAGCAATTAGCACAAAAATGCAAAAATAAAACAACATAAATTTGCATTTGTTTCCCAGTTATCAAGCTATAAAATATTTAGGGGTGACTGTAACTGAGCAGGAGCAGCACGGTGGCTTGGTGGTTCGCACGTTCGCCTCTCAGTGCTGGGAGTTCCCAGCTCGAATCCCGGTCTGGGTGGAGTTTCCATGTCCTCCCCGTGTCCAAATGGGTTCTCTCCGGATTCTCTGATGTCCTCCCACATTCCAAAAACATGGATTCCAGGTAAATTAAACGCTCTAAATTGCCCTGTATAGTGTGTGTTTGTGTGTGGATGTGTGAGTGTGGGCCCAGCAATAGATTAGCGCCTTGTCCTGGGTGTATCTGCCCAACGCCCGAGATGTTCTTCCCTGGATGGGCATGGGGAACCCCACCGCAACCCTAGTGAGGAATAAGTGGAAGATAATGGATGGAATGCCACTGTGTCCTTAGAATTTAGGCCACTGTGTCCATCTTTAATGGTAGGGGATAGAATGTAGGCGACATCTAATTGGCTAACTGATCTCCTCCAGTGCATAATGGCCTCTGGAAGGCTGCAGCCTGAGGGTAGAGAGAGCGAAGAGAGAGGAGAAAGCAAGTTCTTGTCACATAAAGCACATAAGCCTTTCACAACTATCGGAAATGTAATTAAGAGCTAGCTGCAGCTTTTAAATGGCCGACTAGAGCAGAAACAAACTGTGCTTCCCTGACAGCGAAAAGGAATTTCCATATATTGAAAATGAGCAACATGATCGATATTTCTCAGTTTGAAAAGCATCAGGGGACAAATAAATTTGGCTGCCATGGTCATTTTCTTCCAAGGCACTAGCCTGGGTTTTGCTATTATTAACCCTGAGAGACACCGCTGATTCATTTAGTTTAGTGAATCTGTTTCGAAACTCATAGTACAGTTAATTGCGAGTATCGGAGAGATTCAAAAGTGTTTCTATCAACTGATGGCAAAGACAAAAAGAAGTTATCCACAACTTCAAACACATTTTTGCAGTCTGTGTTGATGCTCCTGCAGTGTTGCAAGAAAACAATGGTAGTTGATGAACAGCTGTGGGAGAGCGCTGTTGTCACCCAGCTGCTGCAAGTAGATCGATTTTTGCTCTAGAGTTTCTCCCTAACAAAACAGAGCTTCCTACTGAGCAGCTGATTGCACAATTTTAGAGGAATTCTTATCTACTACTCGGCACAGAACATAATTTCCTGGCTTAGTCTGCGTTTGCATCATTAATGTCATTTGTTTGTTGCTTATTTATTTGCACTCAAGGTTCCAATCTCTGTCGTTGTTTTGCAGCCACTACGAAGCTCCTGATGTCTAATCCAAAGACGATCCATCACTGCAGCCAGGAGCCAAGGCTTTAGATTCCTAATCCTTATTTTATCTGCCGTTACACATAAATATTCATCAACAGAAAGCAGCTGTTTCACCCATTTAGACCATTTGTGGAGAGTCGCCATTCACCAGTAATTTGTTGTTGTTTAATTAATGACTTTCTGTGCGAGGCAGCGGCAACAATACTTCACTAAGTATGGAGATTTATATCACTGAAAATGAGCAAGTGAGCCAGCAATCAGAACTGAAACTGCCCTACATATGGAAGCAGGCAGGGATAATGAAGAGACTAGCTTTTGCCCAGAGCACTCGGCTAGCTGGGCTTTCGCACCAAGGACTAATCCAGCCAAGACAAATCAAATTGTCAATGGATCCCACATCAAAGCAGATATCACTGTGTTTTTAATCCCTTCTATTCTTAACCGTATCCTAACATGCTAAAGTCTAACTCTCCCTAAAAGTAGTAGCGACCAGGGGCAAGGGAGACCACTTCAAAAAGAGCACCAGGCCTGAGGGCTAAGATTATTATCTGCCTGGGTTAAACCGCTGTGGTCAGTGTGAATCGGACAGATTTCTCTCAGGACTTACCATCAGGAGGCTGGGCGTGCGTGATGTGGCCAGGTTTGTCTGGAAGAGATAAAGAGAAGAGAGAGATAAGTACATTAGTTAAGTAACAGATAGCAGCAGATCCCAAAGGGTTGGCAAAGTCATTCTGAATGGCAGAGGCGGGCACTGACTGCTCTAACTCAGAGGAAGATAATGAATGCCAAAAGACAAAGTTCTCCCTGCCTAACTGAGAACAGAGGAGTGAAGCTGATGAGCTGTCATTTACTTCCTCCCAAGATCTCAGGTGGTTATGTGAGTGGTGTTTGGACAAAAATAAATGAAGTGGGTCTTAATTGTGTGGGTAGACGTCTAAACGCAATGCTAATATACGTGTTATTTAGTAAAGGCAGTTGGCAGCTGGTAAATATTTACATATTTACCAGCATTAAGATCAAACAGCAGTAATAATGCATCTTCAAATTCAGGAAACCATTCATACATTGTTTTAAACTGCAATATGTAGGCATTTTAAAGACTGGGAACATCATTTAGTATATATAATGTTAGTATGGCACTAAATTAAAAATATAAAGTTATTGTTTCCACCAGCTAGTAAAGTAATGTCACTCTTTCCTGTGATTTATTAACAACTAGCCAATCCGCATCGTAACATACGCCGCACGATTGAGCCCTTTCCCAGGATAACGGTGCCGGTCCTACTTCTGCCTCGCCACCATAAATTTATGTAATCAGCATATTGTTGAGCAGACTGTGTTTTCGTGACTAGCTAAGAACAACCGAAAACACGTCTCCGAAGGCATCGTGTCTGGTGGCCATGTTAGGAAAGAAAAAAGGGGTGGGGCTTCATCATGGTTCAGCAGGGATAAGGGTGGGTGGGGCTTCGTCATGCGTATCTCGTAGTTCGGGGACGTAGTCATTTATATATAGAAAATGCACATCCTTGCGTGCCTTATTGCTTTTACGAAACAAACACACTATAATGAAATACAAGGTTCGATTCGTAAATGGATTTATTGAAAACAAAATCGTTATAAACTGGTCTTTTGCAATGTAAACTATTCCAGGGAATAGCGATTTGGTGCTCATTATAAAACGGATAGTTCTGGTCCTTAAACCGGATTGGCTGAGCCACTTGTCTAGCTGTGACATTCACAATAAGCCACACCTCCGGCCGCTTTCCATTCGTATAAATGCGTGATATAAAATATATTGTCCTCCCGACCTTTATCATCAACTACGTTCTGTAATTTGACCACTAGATCGGAGTATTTGATTGTTAAAGAAACCGGAAATATTTTGACTTGCATAAGGGTTAATTTAAAAACGGACTGGATTATGTTGTGGAAAGCAAATTTATTAACGATTAACTTTTTTATTTTTTTATTTTAGTGTGTTGGTAACCATTTTATAAAAGCAATAAGACACACAAGGTTGTGAATAAACCTTGGAAAAGTGGTGCAATGGCACTTGCACGTCATGCCAAATAACACCTTTTTCCCGTGGTTTATTCATAATAATGCGCACCCTCTCATGTTTTATTGCTTTAATATAAATCGCCTTTTTGCTTAGATGAATCTGTATTTCCTTTTATGGTAAAAAGGTTCCTTTAATAGTCCTTTAATTATTGTTACTTTAATTATACATCACGCATTGCTATGAATGTGAAGCGATCAAAGGGATGCATTATTGTCAATAATGTCATGGCTGAACACATGGCTCAACCAATCAGATTTAAGGAGCGGAACTACCTGTTTTTATGAAGTTTTAAAGTTTATTAATATCTGTCTAAAATAAAAAAAATCTAAAGCAGTTAACCAGAATCATTGTCTACCAGCTTTATCCCAACTCCTCATTTCTTAATTGTATCTGAGGCACTATACACATTGTGCTCACAAATGCAACTAAATCCAGTGGGTAAGTTAATATTTCACAGTCAAAATAAGCAAAGATTTGCAATATTGATGCATTGCTATTGGCATAAAGCTGTGGGTGTAAGTTCACTGAGGTGACATTGACTTGGGAAAACAGTTTTAAATAGATGACATTAACAATGTTTTAGTGACTTTAACAAAAGCTACAATATTTTCACAAAGCACTTACTGAAAAATTCACTAAAAAGTCAATAATTAATTCTGGAGGCTTTAGAACTGTTGAACAGCAGACAGCAATGGTATTTTCTACTATCCCAAACTTATGCAGTCAATATAACACACACACACACACACACACACACACACACACACACACACACACACACACACACACACACACACACACACA
>JAOUQT010008462.1:0-22886 GCA_025769995.1 Xyliphius kryptos | reverse complement strand
CTGCTCCCTTCAGGTCAATAAACCTATGCCCAATTTGGAGTATTTTACCCAATGCTCGAGAGAAGGAGGCAGAGTCCTCCTTCAAATATCTTCTACGAGGGTCTCGGTGGGGTTCCCCATGCCCATCCAAGGGAGAACGTCTTGGGCGCTGGGCAGATACTCCCAGGACATGGTGCCAATCCATCGCTGGGTACACATACACACACCAACAGACTATAGAGGCAATTTAGAGCAATTCATTTATTACAGGTTTTAACAGAAAGTTTCAAAACTTTCCAGAGATTCTTCTTTAGATTCAGGTCTGGATTTTGACTTGGACGTTCTAACACCTGGAGACATTTATTTGGGAACCGTTCCGTTGTAGATATTGCTTTATGGTTTGGATCATCATCTCGTTGGAAGATAAATCTTTATCCCAGTCTCAGGTCTTCTGCAGACTCCAACAGGTGCTCTTCCAGAATGCTCCTGTATTTGGCTCCATCCATCTTCCCATCAATTCGAACCATCTTCCCGGTCTCTGCTGAAGAACAGCAGGTCCAAACCGTCATGCTGCCACCACTATGTTTGACAGACGAGATGATGTGTTGCTTTTACGCCAAACAGAACGTTGGATTTTGGTTTCATCTGCCCAGAGCACCTTTTTCCACGTTTGGTGTGTGAGACTCTTGATGAACATCTTTGAGAAATGGTTCTTCTTCCATAAAGACCAGATGTGTGCGGTGTACGACTGATTGTGAGTCCCCCCTCAGCTATAGATCCAACCAGAGTGATCATGGACCTCTTAGCTGCATCTCTGATCTTCTCCTCGTCTGAGCTGAAGGTTTAGAGGGACGGCCGGGTCTCAGTAGATCTTTGGTGGTCTGATGCTCCTTCCATTCCGATATGTTGGCTTGCACGGTGCTCCTTGAGATGTTCAAAGCTTGGGAGATCATTTTTGTCTCCAAATCCAGCTTTTGTTCTCTGAGACCATCACACACAGGTGTATGTTATTTAGGTCAACATTGGCTCATTCAGAGACCCTCACTGAACTTCTGGACTGAGTTTGCTACACTAAAAGTAAAGGGGGCCCAATAATATTCCACGTTCCACTTTACAGTTGTGTTCCACTTGTTGTTGGTTCTTCCCAAAAACTGATCATTTGAAGCCTGAAATGTGGCCAAAGGTTGACAAGTTCAAGTGGGCCGAATACTTTTGACTGACTACTACCTGACTCCTTGAGATGCAGACTCCACTAGATGACTGTGATATCTGTCAGCAAGATGCACACAGCAGATCCTTTACCTCCTGGACCCAAAGGAGGAGCTGGTACTGGAGGCTCCTACCCTGGCCCAGCGTGGAGGCCCCCCTCTCACTCTCACTATCCCAAGCCACCGACATCGCTCACTTGCAGTGGTCTTGCCTCTGACGGGTTCTCGTCTCTGCCCGGTCGTACCGACCTCAGAGAACACCACACCCAGACTCTCCTTGGGGTGGTGGTGGTGGTGGTGGTGCACAGCTTGCTCCGTGGTTTACCCGAACACAACAAAAATGGTTCGGAACATTGCGACTATGCTTGCCGTAGCCTGATGGTATCAGTCCCTAAGACTGATGGAGCACGGTGTCGAAATGTGATGCATGTCTTGCACTTTGCATAGATTAACTGATTCCAATTTTAGTATTTGACTTATAACTTTTGCTCGAAATTCACTCTGTACATGGAGTGCCATCACACAGGGACGGGTGTGACATTCTGGGCGAGTCAGGTGTCAAATTTGAATAGATTTACTTAGCGACTAAGAAGTAGTTCTGGTGTTTTGAAGAAGGTGTCAGACTGTCAAACAAAGACATGTTCTGTTTTGCATTGCAAAGAAGCGACGCCTGACACCAGAGATAGACATCAGTGGCATGACGTACAGACAATATCGATCGTTGTGACGACACAGGGGTCCGCCATCCGTATGGCACATACGCCTCGACCGCTACACGTGTACCGGGGTCGCATGGTATACCTGTGTTAACAGGTCAAGGAACAGCAGGGGGGGGTCGTGGCAGCATGCCAACCATTGGGCAAGTGCCCCGTGTTCTACCCGGCATTCCACTCGCAGTGGGTACACTTTCATAGACCGAGCAAGGTTGCGATCGTTATCATTCCTTATCTATAGGGGATGGCTTCATTGTTCTGGGAAGGCTATCCACAAAGTTTAGGAGTGTGTTTATGGAAATTTTCGAGCATTCTTCCAGAAGTACTTTTGTGAGGTCTTGGACGAGAAGGTCTGGCTCTCAGTCTCCGCTCTAATTCGTCTCAAAGATGTTCTATGGGGTTAAGGCCAGGTCTCGGGTTCCTCCACACCAGACTCTGTCCTCCAGGTCTTTATGGACCTTGTTTGGTGCACCGGGATGCCGTCATGAGGAAGGGGCCTACAATGTTAGGAGCATGGAATTGTCCAAAATGTCTTGGTATGCTGGAGCATTCAGAGTTCCTTTCACTGGAACTAAGGGTCCTGAAGAACAAGCCCACCCTCCACCAAACTTTACACTTGGCACAATGCGGTCAGTCAAGTAACGTTCTCCTGGCTATTACCAAACCCAGACTCGTCCATCAGATCGCCAGATGGAGAAGCGCGATTCGTCGCTCCAAAAAAAGCGTCTCCACTGCTCTAGAGTCCAGTGGGGGTGTGCTTTACACCCCTGAATCTGACGCTTGGTGATGTATGGCTTGGATGCAGCTGCTGGACCATGGAAGCCCATTCCATGAAGCTCTCTGCACAATGTTCTTGAGCTAATCTGAAGACCACATGAAGTTTGGAGTTCTGTAGTGATGGACGCTGCAAAAAGGTGGCGACCTCGCACTCCGCCGACCTCGCGCTATCAGTTTACATGGCCTACCAATTGGAAATTTCCCGACTGGATTTGTTGTCTAGGGGTCTGCTTGATTGTATCCCCCGGTGGCCATGGAAGGTACTGCAACACCTGATTCTGGACACGGACACCCTGCTTTGAACCAACAACTCAACGACCTCTGCTACACAAACCTGTGATGATTTTGATTTTGTGATGAAATCCCATCCGATACTCTATCACACCCCCTACAGGCCAGGGTGGAGCATGATGAGTCAGCTGGATCTGGAGTTTTGTTGGTTTTTCTTGTTTCAGTTTAAATCGATTTACATACCCAACAAAAAAGTAGCACTTGTGTCAAATGGACGTCTTAAACTGCTAATACACGACCAGTGAAGCCCTGCTTTGAATTGCAAACAGGATCAGGAGCCACGAGCAGGAACTTTAGCGACGAGCGAGACATGACGTACAACGTAACCTGATACGGAACCTCGATCCACGTAGAAATCACGAATACAAACCAACAAAAACTATGTCTATTTTTCTAAAAAATACTCTCAATTATCTGTGGTGCCCTCAGGTGGTCAGGGAGGGCATTCCACACATTGGGTGGGGTGGGACAGAAAGCCCAAACCCCATGATGCTGAGCATACATTTGGTCATTTAGCAGAGGCTTTTATCCAAAGTGGCTACAGGGTTCCATACAAAATCCCTAGGTTCTTGCCCAAGGAACCACGTTGGTGACACCAGTGGACCTAGGCTCAAGCATCATTTGAACCCACAACCCTTTGATTGCCAGCCCTAAACTACCACACCCCTTAGTCCTATGAACATCAAGATCTTGATGATGTTTGTGGCGAGAGAAGGTGGCTTAGTTCCCATGTCCACCCCCTTTCCTCCGGGTTCCCCGGTTTCCTCCCACAGTCCAAAACCATGGATTCCAGGTCAATTGAATGCCTCTATAGTGTGAGTGGGTGTATCTGCCTAGAATCCGAGATGTTCTCCCCTGGATGGGCAATGAAATTTATCAGGAGGGTTTCCAAGGACCCCATAAGGATCGACGGAGCCAAGGTTCAGTTTTGTGGACCCCAATTCAGCCAACCAACAATCAAACGTAGAGAAGTAATCACGGTGCAAGGTTTCAGCCTTGTGGGTAATTGGAAGACTCCAATGGGACACTGGGCGGAGTCTTGCGTCTGATGGAGATATTGCCCAAACCATTGGACGTAGGAAGGTGAGAATTTTGTAGTTTTTCCAAAGGCATGATGGGGAATCACGATGCCAAATTTCAGGCTTGTCAGTACCTGGGACTTGGGGGGGGGGGGGGCTTTGACGCTTAAAGGTATGGGATACCTATAAGGTATTTAAGGAACCCCCAGCGCTGAGAGGCGAACGTGCTAACCACTAAGCCACCCAGGGGTTGGATGATGCAACTGAAACCCCCGGTCATTTTAGTGTGGGAGGTTTCGTGGCTAAATTGGACCCCTGGTGGCCAATCTCCATGAATGTCACATTGCAGCAGTAAGAGCAGAGTGTGAAGGTTCAGTTAGCAGGGTGAGAGCTTTTAGAAGATTGTTTTGAGGACCATGAACGTGAACATGAACATCTCCCATGGCCTGCACACTCACCAGATCTAAATATTATTCAGCCACTGGGGGGCGTTTTGGAGGAGCGAGTCAGAAAACTAGCATCACCTAGTGACCTGACCACCATCCTGCAAGAAGAATGGCTTCAAATCCCTCTGACCACTGTGCAGGACTTGTAGACGTCATTCCCAAGACCGATTGACGCCGTATTGGCCGCCAAAGGGGGCGCTACACCATACTAATCAATGATTGTGGTCTACAACCAGATGTTTCAGGTCCATTGTCCAACCCATGTACGTTTATTCAAGGTAAAACCTTAAAATTCTCGTTCCATGTCCACGGGTAAACATTTGAATGACATCAGCTGCAGTGTAAACATCACCCGCTGGTGCCAACCCCATCTGCTTTCCATAAAACATCAGGTTTGATAAGAAGGTAAGGAGGAGGAAGTGAAGGCTCATACGGAAACCTGACGGTGAAGATCTGGAACATCTGCAGGTACCCGGTGCTGCTGCCGTTTCATTCCTTATGTCATATTTATGTAGATTCCGGTCAAAACTTTTATTTTATTATGAACGGTCAGATAAAGAAAGACTTTAACGGTACCTGGTGTCCATGTCTCCACAGGAACTCGAGGAGAACCCAAAAAACAGGACATATATATATAGTTTTGCTTCTACAGATTCTTTACATCATGAAGGGTCTTGTGGTCCTTCTGTCTCTGATGCTGTGGGTCACCGGTGAGTAAAAATTCTACACAAATTATTTCCATTGCATTATACTGCCGAAAGTATTGGCTTATCCATCCGAATGGTCAGAATCAGGTGTTGCAATCCCTTCCATGGCCACCGGGGTATAAAATCCAGCAGTTAGGCACGCAGACCAGGGAAATTTCCTGGAAGTGTTTGGGAACGACAGCAACTTAGCCACCAAGTCCATAAAGACCTGGAGGACAGAGTCTGGTGTGGAGGAACCAGAGTCCTTAACCCCATGGAACATCTTTGAGAGCCAGACCTTCTCGTCCAACGAGAAGAATTCCCATAAACACACTTGTAAACTTTGTGGACAGCCTTCCCCGAAGAGTTGAAGCTGTTCTAGTTGCAAAGGCTGGACCGACGTCATACTGACCCCTATGGATTAGGACTGGGATGGCACTTAAGCTCATATGGGAGTCAAGATGGGTGAGCGAATACTTTTGGCAATATCGTCATAGTTCATTTTTAACGAGCAGTTTTTTTTAAGAATCAAATTCTGATTCTCCTGGTTTCCATGACGACAATCACTCCGGAGGAATTTGTTTTCCCTTTCCTTCCCCTGCGGCCGCCGGGGGTCCAAGGTCAGCGACTGGGGAGGGGAGGAAGGGAGTCAGAATGGTAGATTAGATTGAGTCCTTACGGACTACTCTCTACGAGGATCACGGTGGGGGGTTCCCCATGCCCGTCCAGGGGAGAACGTCTCGGGTGCTGGGCCAAACCATCGCTGGGCACTGGGCCATCACTGGGGCAATTTAGAGCATTCAATTTATCTTGAATCCATGTTTTTGGACTGTGGGAGGAAACCGGGGAACCCAAGGAAACTCCCCCCAGATCGGGATTCAAACCCAGGGGAACGTGCTAACTGCTAAGCCACCATGCCAGTGCTAAAGGTACTTTCCCCAGATAGCCTACGGATGTGGGCCATATCTGGCTAAGCTATGGAACAGCTGGCTCGCTGACGGCATAACGGTATGGCAGTGCTCCCTTGCATGGGACACCTTTGGCTGGCACGTAGCTCACTGCTAAGCCACCATGCCAGTCCTAAAGGTACTTTCCCCAGATAGCCTACGGATGTGGGCCACATCTGGCTAAGCTATGGCACAGCTGGCTCGCTGACGGCATGACGGTATAGCAGTGCTCCCTTGCATGGGACACCCTTGGCTGGCACGTGGCCCCAATCAGGTCCATCTGCGGGCCATAGCTAACAACCGGGAGTCCGGGAGTGGTCCGCCCATGTGCGGCAAGTGGGCCGGATGAACATATACTCAAAGGTAAATGCGGCACTGCCCGGCGACGTGACCGCCACGCGGCCAGTTGGTAAGTCACAAAGCGACCAAAAGGTTGCCGTTACGTCTTGTGTTTTGTTTCCAGTTGCGGTGGCACCGTCTTCACTCAGACTCCAGACCATCCCTCACAAATACTATCTGATCAAGACGGCGGCGACCTGGAGCGTCGCACAGAACTACTGCAGGGTGATGTACACGGACATGGCGACTGTGGACAGCGCGGATGACTGGGTCAGACTAAATAAATTGATGGCCAGCAATGCCATAGTGAGAGATGTCTGGACTGGACTCTACAATGACATCGACAGTTGGCGCTGGACCGTTAACGACCTTCCACTAAAGAATGCTACCTATTTAAAATGGAATCCTGGGTACCCCACTAACAACGGTGAGAAGCCATGGTGTGCTATAATGACGGGTCAAGGTTACTGGGTGGATTGTCCTTGCACTGGAAAGAGACCCTTTGTATGCTACAATGGTGAGTCGCTTGGTTTTTGATTCCCTTTGATTCTTCGATTCTTTTGCCTTGACGCCTGTAAATCTTTCAAATGTCGTTGGCTTTGGTCTGTTTCTTTCTTAAGTCCTTGAATTGCTGCTTAACTGGGTTTGCCAAAGGAGAACGTCTTGGGCCAAGGTGCCAATCAATCACAGGGCACACGGTCACTCACACACACTCACTATAGGGGCAATTTACCTTGAATCCATGGTTTTCTTGGACTGTGGGAGGAAACCGGAGAACCCGGAGGAAACTCCACCCAGATTGGGATTCGAACCAGGACCACTAAGCCACCATGCCACCCTATCTGGGTTGAAGGTTCGGTGAATTACTCGTTTACCGAGTAAATTCTGAAGTAGAGTTCCCAATTTGGGTGGCACTCACGGTCTGAGTCCCGATGTGGGTGGAGTTTCCATGTCCTCCCCGTGTCCGCATGGGTTTCCTGCCCAAAAACATGGATCCCAGGTAAATTGAATGCTCTAAATTGCTGCCCTTGTCCTGGGAGTGTCTGCCCCGCGCCCGAGATGTTCTCCCCTGGATGGGCACCGCTCCAACAACAGCTCCTGTATGATGTAATGACGTACGAGATGAGACCCTCCGGTCGATCACGTCTGCATTTGATTCACAGAAAGCGCCGTCGGTCAAAGCAGATACGTTGGCGTCAACTCTCCGTATCTGGACTGGAGTGCCGCTCGCACCCACTGCCTGACGTACTACACCGACCTGGCATCGGCATTCAACTCGACGGAGAATCAGATGATCCTGAACTTGGTGAATGTTCAAGGAGGATCTTGGATTGGTCTTTACAGAGACACGTGGAAGTGGTCAGATGATACCAACGTCACCAGCCTTCAGTGGTATTCCGGTCTGCCAGATAATTACTGGAGCTATGAAAACTGTGGCAGTTATTACAATAAATTTCTGGACGATGAGCCGTGCACACATAGCTACCCCTACATCTGTCACACCAGTAAGTCTGATTATTTCTTAAAAACATCTCTTTAGAAGCTCCCTGGATGTTGACGAGAACTTTCACTACTCATGATATGGTTCTTTTTTTAGATGTGTAGTCTTATTACATTATTATGGTACTCCATGTGGTAGTTTAATGACGTCTAGTGAGATGCTCCCAGTTGGGACGAACAGAGGGTCCATTCGATGTGGAATCTGCATGTCCTCCATGTGTCTGAGTGAGTCATTTAGCGGGTGCTTTTACCCAAAGAGTCCATACAGAATCCTTGGCTTAATGAGGGTTAAGGGTCCTGCCCAAGGACTCACCTTGGTAATTTTAGTGGACCTGGGATTTGAACCCACAACCCTTCGATTGTTAGCCCAACAACCTAACCCCTAAGCTACCACACCCACTACAGCAGCATCTAGATTCCATGATGACCATGACGTATATGGCCAACACAAAGTACCATGTAGAAGACCTCAGACACAAGGTCCTGAGACCTCGCTGTCCATCTCACACGGATGAGATGCTCCCAGTTGGGACGAACAGAAGGTCCATTCGATGTGGAATCGGCATGTCCTCCCTGTGTCTGAGTGGGTTGACTCTTGGTACCCTGGTTTCCTCCCAATAAATTGGGAAGTAGCTTTACAGAGTTCTGAGCCTGAACGTCCAAAGAGCTAGAACAAACAACCTTAGGAAGTAACCTTGTGGGGACCAAGGCTCAGTGGGGGACCCATCCTCCCTGTAGGACAGCCATAGCATCTTGCAAGTGTCCCAGCTTGATGGTTTGAGGTCAGAGCAAAGGGGTCAATACAGAATCCTTGGATCAAAAAGGGGTTAAGGGTCTTGCCCAAAGAACCACCTCGGTAACTTCAGTGGACCTGGGATTTGAACCCACAACCCTGAGATTGATAGCCCGAGATGGGGTCCTGAGACATCACTGTCCATCTCACACGGTCAGTGGTCTTCTAAAAGCTCTTTGTTCTTGTGTGTCTCCAGTTCCTCCCATAAGTGAGCAGCAGATACTGAAACTGCAGATTCAAGGTGATGAGACTCTGCTGGATCCCATGATGCAACAGCAACTCTTAGAGCAGGTAATGTATCCGTTGCGTTAAGTTAACTGCTAGATTGAAACGTTAGTTGGGTTTCCAATAACATGGGTTCAAGTGACTGCTGACTCCAAGTGACTTCTGACTTTCAGATCAAGCTGAAACTTGAGGAACACGGGATGATGGGAAACACCACGGTCTCCTGGAGGACGTCTATAAACGGAACCGTCTTTGTAAAGAAGGAGAAGGAACGTCCCAAGAACGCGTCTCTGGTCTTGCCGGATAACTGTACATACGTTTATTTTCCCATTTAAAGCAGACGAGTTGTCTCCGCCCCACATCCGGCTGATCTGATTGGATGTTTAGTTATGCTCCACCCAATTTATTTATACAGACCATGTGACCAGAACAGACCTGGTGGTTAGAATCATGGGGCATCTTTAACTTGTCTTCTCTATAACTAGTTCTCATGTATAATGACTTCTCCTGTATAACCAGTTCTCTCGTATAACCAGTTCTACTGTATAACCAATTCTCCGGTATAACCAGTTATCACATATAACTAGTTGTCTCGTATAACCAGTTATCACATAAAACCAGTTCTCATTTATAACTAGTTGTCCTGTATAACCAGTTCTCATGTATAATGACTTCTCCTGTAAAACTAGTTCTCTTGTTCAACTAGTTCTCACATATGACCGGTTCTCTCGTATAACCAGTAGTCTCGCATAACTAGTTCTCTCATAACCAGTTATCACTTATAATTAGTTCTTTGGTATAACTAGTTCTCTCAGATAACCAATTTTTCTGTATAAATAGTTATCCCATATAACCAGCTATCACATATAACTAGTTTTCCTGTATAACCAGTTCCCTTGTATAACTAGTTCTTATTTATAACTACTTCTCTCATATGACCAGTTATCACATATAACCAGTTCTCATATACAACCAGTTGTCCTGTATAACTAGTTATCCCATATAACCAGCTATCACATATAACTAGTTCTGCTGTATGACCAGTTGCCTCGTATAACTAGTTCTCACGTATAACGACTTCTCCTGTATAACCAGTTCTTCTGTATAACCAGTTCTCTCGTATAACCAGTTATCCCATATAACCAGTTTTCCTGTATAACTAGTTCTCACTCTGTTACTGGCGGTTTTTCAGAATGACTTTGTTCTCCGCATGTTAGAATCCTCTAGAACTTTAGATGTTTGTTCACTTATAGAATTATTAATGTTATAGAACTTTGAGTGTGAATTATTAATAAATGAACCAGATCCTGATATTAGTTCCTGATTGTTATTAGAGTGACACACAGGTACTGACTCTCCATCTCATCACTATAACGTGGACCGTTCCTCCAACCTGACCGTCCTAAACCGAGCAGTTACACCATCTGACCACCAGGCGGCGACATGTACAAAGCACTGCTCTCTTCAGGTCCATCCACAGATGTTTGATGGATCACATGGTGCTTTCATTGGTTCCTCTTGTGTTTCGTTTTCCCTCCTCTTCCTCGTTCTCCTTCATCATCTCGTCTGAAGATCCATCTATGGAGGGAACATCTCCCATGACCTCATACAGAAACCAATTATTCCAGATCTGATCCTACAGGGGGCTGAAGAAGGAAACTGAAACATTTTAGTGTGGGGGGAGGGTAAGAGCACAGTTTTACTCCAAATATTCCAATGCACACAGCATTATGGGTTCAGAGATCAGAAGATTGCTTTGAGGTCCATGGACGTGACGTCGAACATCTCCCATGACCTGCACGCTAACCAGATCTAAATATTATTCAGCCACTGGGGGGCGTTTTGGAGGAGCGAGTCAGGAAATGACCCCCACCAGCATCACCTAGTGACCTGGTCACCATCCTGCAAGAAGAACGGCTTTAGATCCCTCTGACCACTGTGCAGGACTTGTAAAGGTCATTCCCAAAGCCAATGGATGACGTATTGGCCCCAAAAGGGGGCGCTACACCATACTAATCCATTATTTTGGTCTAATAATCAAACTATTGATATATGATCTATTTCCAAACCAATGGTTTGGTGAGCCAAGCTTGGTGGTTGGTCCATTTAGCTCCATCCGTTCCATCGGTGGCGGAGATCCAATGTGACTTCCGAGTATCCCAACTTTTTGATTGGGGTCAGACCACAGGGTGGTCATGGCATCTCTGGAGCAATGAGGGTTAAGGGTCTTGCTCGAGAACCCACATTGGTAACTCCAACCCATGGATTGGGACACCCCCTACCCTCTGAGCTACCATCTGCCCTTACTGCAAGCTCTGACGTTGACGATTGCCAAGTTGGAGAAGCTAAACGCTCTCTCGCCTTTACCTGCTTTGTTTAAACACCGAGTGGTTCTGCGAACCTGATTTGACTTCGTTACAACAGAAGCAAAACGTTTAATACTCTGTGCTCGTAGTACCTACTTTGAAAACGGCCATAAACCATGGCACACCAACCGAAGAGACCTTAAGAGTAGAATTCTTAAGGTCATGGAGCAGGTACTCTTTTCTTAGATCCTTTGTCAGTCAACCAAGTTTTTTATTTTCAGAGGACCTTGGAGCTTAGAACTTTGGAGGTCCATCAAATTTGGATGAAATCAGAGCGGCCATTAAAACTATGCAAACGAGGCACCAAGCCCTGGAGTTCCATCTAAATTATTCAAAAAAGAAATTGAGGAAAAGCTTGGGCCTCACCTTCTAGCAATTTTTTCAGAAAGCATTGGATGTTGGGTCACTGCCGAAAGACGAAGACCCTACATCTAGTGCTTCCTACAGGACTCATCTCTTGGAGAAGTACACATGTAAACTTCTAATGTTCTTTTCACAAAAGGACCACCCCTTGCTCCAGAGGAACTTCTGTGGTGGTCCGTTTACCTTGCAAAGAAGTGACACCAACCAACGTTCATAGATGATAGATTCAAACACCTTCAGGTGTCATCTTCACATCATTTGGGCTTACAGATGATACCACGAAAATAGGACTAAAAAGAAATACTGTGGAGAAAGCAGGTCAATGTTGGAGCAGGGCATGAAGGTTTTATCATCTACCAAACAGTAGACATAAGGAGCAGAACCCAAACTGCTGGAGGTCCAGTGTGAGATCTTTGGTGAACTCTGCTTTCTTAAATCCATGCTCACTTCAACCGTCTAGCAGAATGTTCTAGAGAACTTCACGATTCCTTCTGCTGAGGATCCGAATGGATTTGAAACCTGGTTTGACGCCCATGCCATCACAGTGCTGGGAGTTCTGGAAGCCCAGCTCTTCTTTGTCGTTGGGTCTGGTGCCTTTCATTTTTCTCTTGAGAAGACCCCAAGGATTCTCCATCGGGTTGGCCGGCCAGTCAAGCACTGCGATGGCATGGGCATCAAACCGGGGTTTGGGGTCTCTGGCACCATGGGCCAGATAATGCACCTCATCGTTCAGAGGGTTCTCCTCTCAGCGCTGGGCATTCGCATCGGGTGAAATTTCCATGTCCTCCCTGTGTCCGCGGGGGTTCTCCAGTTTCCTTCCACAGTACAAAAACATGGATTCAAGGTGAATTAAGGCTTAAATAGGCGCATAACATAGAGGGTGAGGTAGCTCAATGGGTAGAATGCTGGACCATCAATCAGAAGGTCCTCTAAAGTGGGTTCTTGAGCAAGACCCTTAACCCTCAGTGCTCCAGGGGGCGCTGTATCAACCCTGTGTACAGATCCCAGGTTGGGATACCTGTAAGTCGCTTTGGATAAATAACAAGAACGTAAACGTAGACTTCTGTTTGCGACGACCGTAATAACTAGAACATTATCAATGGAATCCCATGGGGGGAAATGCTCCAAAAAAGGGGCGTGGCACGAAAACCATACGTCGTAGGGCTCCAAAACCCACAAGCGACCTCAGGGGCTCCAGGTTCTAAAGTATCGCCAAATTTTAACGTTGTACATAAAAGCTGCGGGACGGGAAATGTCTGAGAACCCAAATATGAAGAACATGGTCCTGTAGAACCTACAAAATTCTCGTTCCACGTCCACGGGTAAACATTTCAATAACATCGGCTGCAGTGTAAACATCATGCGCTGGTGCCAACCCCATCTGCTTTCCATAAAACCTCTGGTTTGATAAAAAGCCAAGGAGCAGGAAGTGAAGGCTCATACAGACCTGGCGGTGAAGATCTGGAACATCTACAGGTACATGGTGCTGCTGCCATTTTATTCCTTTATCAATAATGTCATATTTATGTAGATTCCTGCCAAAACTTTTATTTTAACGGTCAGATAAAGAAAGACATCAACTGGACACTCACACACGATCCACTAGGGGGCGAATTTTTTTTGTCTATATATATATAATTTTTTTTTTTTTTTTTTTCTACCACACAGATTCTTTACATCATGAAGCAAATTCTGTTCGCTCTGCCTCTGCTGCTGTGTCTCACTGGTGAGTGAAAGTGAATATAATAATTCTATGCAAATTATTTATGCGTCCGGTGAATATACATCCTTTAGTGCGTCACTGTCGTCGCTCCGTTACACAAAAGTGTCGATAACGAATGATGCTACGTTAAAAATGATCACACCATTGTTTTTCTCGCGCAATTCTTTCTGTGTTTGATGGGTCACATGACCACCTTTCCATGGAAAAATCGTCAAGTTGAATCCAAAATGGCCACCATTAGCCTCAAATGTTTTTCCCCTGCCATGTACGGGTGATATCAGCAACCACTTTCATTTTATCAGGCTGTATCCATATTTATGGTACACTACATGGGTACACCACACGGGTTTTAATAAGACCATGACAATGGAGTTAGCCGTCGTCAAGGTCACGACCAAACGGACGGAACAACCGCCGGCCTATCGTCCCGCTCGCTTGCCATTTAGCGGTGCGGGACTTAACGGGGTTCCTGCCGACCGTGGTCACGTTGGGATACCACGATATAAAAGACCGGGGGGCCAGGTTTCTATCAAATAATTAATCAGCTGGGACATTTCGTTTCCAGTTGCGGTGGCACCGTCTTCATACAGACTCCAGACCGTCCCTCACAAATACCATCTGATCAAGAAGGCGTCGACCTGGAGTGTCGCTCAGAACCACTGCAGGGTGATGTACGCGGACATGGCGACGGTGGAGAGTGAGGACGACTGGGTCAGACTAAAGGCATCGTTGGCCCGCAGTGGTCCAGTGAACGTAGCCTGGACTGGACTCTACAACGACTTTGACAGTTGGCGCTGGACCCTTGACGACCTTCCACTTAAGGACACAACCTTTACAAATTGGTATCCTGGATACCCCGCTAACAGCGGTGGGAAGTCTTGGTGTGTTGGAATGATAGGTGGAGGATACTGGGCGGATTGTCCCTGCACCTTACGGAGACCCTTTGTGTGCTACGACGGTGAGTCGCTCGGCTTTGGTTCCTTTCTTTTGTTAGGTGCAATGACTTGGCCCATCAACATAGCGGTTGGGGGTTTCCTCGGTCCACTGGAAGCCAAACCCAGACGCTCCATTGGGTCATGACTGACCCTGCAAGGTTAGAAACTTTCTATATGACGTAATGACCGATGCACTTCCGGTTTCATTCACAGGGAGCGCCAGGGGTCAAAGCAGATACGTTGGCGTCAACACTCCTTTGGACTGGAACGCCGCTCGAGCCTACTGCCTGTCGCGGTACACCGACCTGGCACCAGCAATCAACTCGACTGAGAATCAGATGGTCCTGAACGTGGTGGTGAGTCAAGGACCATCTTGGATTGGTCTTCATAGAGACGCATGGAAGTGGTCAGATGGAACCAATGCCACAAGCCTACAGTGGTCTCCTGAACAACCGAATAATTTCTGGGGTTTGGAAAACTGTGGCACCTACTCCTTTCAATATCTGGCCGATGACATTTGCACGAAGACCTACCCTTCCATCTGTCACACCGGTACGTCCGATTATTTTCAGGTCCAGGTTGGGTTTGTGTGCCATCCATCAAGGGGTACAAGGGGTACGTTGTCATTTCCACTGTATGTCTTACGGAAAACCGTTTTTTTTGTTTGTCCCGAGAGCGGGAGGCCGGGTCCATTTTGGAGTCGCCAACTTCTAGGAAGTCTAGATGGGAGGCTAAATCCCGCCCACGAGGGAAAACAAACCACACCTAGAACACAAGAGGAGTGTCCGACATCAGGGAAGAGTCTTTGGTTCAGGGACAGGCAGCTAGGTTTCCATCAAAACCACATCGCCGGAGGAATTGGTTTTTTCTCCTGCAGAAACTTGCCAAGGCCATCACCGGGGGGTCGGGGAGTAGTAAAGATAGTAGTCTCTAGTTTCCACTTCCTGGTTTTTGATCTCCGACGCAGAGCCGCGAGGTTCTCCAAGACCGATTCCATATTGCGAGCCAAGGTCTGAGTACCCAAGACTCCGCCCAACCCGTCGATCCTCCTGGGCATTTTCTGGGGCCGTTTGTCAATTTAATGTCCCCATACGCCAGCCAACGCCCAATCCAATCAGGAATAGACGAACGTCTTCGATATTCTGATGGGCATACGACTCGCCACTTCCCCCACCTGTCCCAGCCTCAAACGTTCAACGCGACTTCTTGCCGAAAATCATTGAGGGACCAATTAATTAGTTTCGTTTACGTTTCGTATGGAAAGCCGTGCAGTAAGACGAGACCAAGATGGGAAAATTCCACCTCCAGCGACAGTTCCGGTTTGGTCCCATAGTCCAAAAACATGGATTCAAGGTGAATTGGCCGCTCTGTTAGTCCCATAAACATGGATTCAAGGTGAATTGGCTTCTCTAATTTGTCCTCATACTCTGTGTGTCCTAAAAACATGGATTCAAGGCGAATTGGCCGCTCTGTTAGTCCCATAAACATGGATTCAAGGTGAATTGGCCTCTCTAATTTGTCCTCATACTCTGTGTGTCCTAAAAACATGGATTCAAGGTGAATTGGCCGCTCTGTTAGTCCCATAAACATGGATTCAAGGTGAATTGGCTTCTCTGATTTGTCCTCATACTCTGTGTGTCCTAAAAACATGGATTCAAGGTCGATTGGCTGCTCTGTTAGTCCCAAAAACATGGATTCATGGTGAATCGGCTGCTCTGTTAGTCCCAAAAACATGGATTCATGGTGAATCGGCTGCTCTATCTTGTCCTCATAGTCTGTGTGTCCCAAAAACACGGATTCAAGGTGGATTGGCCTCTCTAATTTGTCCTCATAGTCTGTGAGTCCGAAAAACATGGATTCAAGGTGGTTTGGTCGCTCTGTGTGTCCCATAAACATGGATTCAAGGTGGATTGGCCTCTCTAATTTGTTCTCATAGTCTGCGAGTCCGAAAAACATGGATTCAAGGTGAATTGACAGCTCTATTTTGTCCTTTGGGTGTGCCAAACCCGGTAGAGGGGGATGGTCAGGAGGGACAACTGGCGTTAAAGCATTTGACCAAGTTGAACATGCGAGGACATCGCTCTGGCGCCAGAAGAAGAAGATCGTTACATGATTCTTCTGCTCGTTCTTGAGGACCATGAGGTGGTGGTCCCATTTGGGACGAAGGTCCTTTCCATGTGGACCACCTCAGACACGGGGTCCTCAGACCTCGCTGTCCATCTCGCACGGTCAGTGGTCTTCTAAAAGCTCCTTGTTCTTGTGTGTCTTCAGTTTCTCCCGTTAGTGAGCAGCAGATACTGAAACTGCAGATTCAAGGTGATGAGACTCTGCTGGATCCCATGATGCAACAGCAACTCTTGAAGCAGGTAAGCAACATGATGTCTACAGAATAATAACCGTGACACTAACACCACCAGCAGGTCAGTGTCAGTGATTACACCTGCTCTGTCCATGGTCCTGATCATCAGAGAAACCCATGGACTACAGAATGGAACTGTAGAACTACAAAGTCCATCTGTATGATCAGTGTTTGTGTTTGTAATGTTTGTTCTTCAGATCAAGCTTAAACTTGAAGAACAGGGAATGATGGGAAACACTACGGTCTCCTGGAGGACGTCTGTAGACGGAACCGTCTTTGTGAAGAAGGACGAGGAAGAGATCGGTTACAGAACCATGGTTTAGGTTGCCATGACGACACGGTGGCAACATTATATATTTGTAATATCAACTGATAACTCTGATCTTTAATGTATAGAATACTAAACTGTAGGTACTGTATAACCAATCATCAGCAGAACTAGTTCTACTGTATAGCTAGTCCTCACATATAACCAGTTATCATGCTCAACTAGTTTTTTAGGATAACTAGTTCTTCTATAACAAGTTCTCCAAAACAACCAGTTAACCTGTATAACTAGTTCTTTTGTACAAGTTCACCTGTTAAACCAGTATGACTAGTTCTTTTATTTCTAACCAGTTAACCTATATAACTAGTTCTTATGTATATTAGTTGACCTGTTTAACCAGTTCACCCATATAACTAGTTTTTTTTTTTTACATCTAACCAGTTACCCTATATAACATTCTTATGTAGAATTAGTTTACCTGTTAAACCAGTTAGCCTGTATAACTAGATTTTATGTATAACCAGTTAACCTGCATAACGAGTTCTCATCAATAATTAGTTCACCTGTTAAACCAGTTAACCTGTATAACAATTTTTTTATGTCTAACCTGTTAACCCGTATAACTAGTTCTTATGTATAATTATTTCACCTGTTTAACCAGTTAGCCTGTATAACTAGATTTTATGTATAACCAGTTTACATGTATAACTAGTTCTTATGTAATAGTTTCCCTGTATGACTAGTTCTTATGTATAACCAGTTAACCTGCATAACTAGTTCTTATGTATAATTAGTTCTCCTGATTAACCAGTTAACCTGTTTAACTATTTCTTATGTATAATTAATTTACCTGTTAAACCAGTTAACCGGTAAAATTATTTTTACTGTCCAATTAGTTAACCACTATAACTAGTTTTTGGTCTAACCTGTTAACCCGTATAACTAGTTCTTATGTGTAATTAGTTCACCTGTTTAACCAGTTAAGCTGTATGACTAGTTTTTTTTATGTCTAACCAGTTAACCTGTATAACTAGTCCTGTAGTAATTAACTGGTCTAGTTAACATAAATGTCTGTAATATATAATGAATAAACATAACCTGATATTATTGGATGTATTGCGTTAACGATAACGCGGTGAACACGGCCGGAGGGTTCTGCACTGCTGTTGCATGATGGGTACTCGTGGCGTTTCTCACCTCGGTCGTGACTCACTGGAAACACATCTGTGGGTGGAGCTTAAACCGCGTCGCAGCAGAAGGGAACGAAACCGGCGCCGTCGACGGGCCAATCAGAACCTCACGAGAACGAACCTCGGGTCTGACACATACTTTATTTAAAAGCTTTACCTCACCTTCCACCAGGGGGCGCCATGGAGCCGCTTTGAAGGTCACTTCCCACCAGTGACATCACGCGCTAACTTCCTGGACCTACACTTTTACCTGGGTTCGTGTTCCTCGGGCATCGCCGTGGTGATGGCATGTTCTCCCTTAAGCCTTCTGTAACACACGGCGCCAAGAAGGACGGCGGGACGGCGGCGTCGCGAGACGGATTTATTACGGCGTTACGTGGAACCTGTTAATCGTTACAACACGGAACAACCAGCAGGTGGCGCCGTGAACGTCGGCCCGCCGAGCGGTGCATCCCCCCGTCGACCTGAGTGTCACATGATCAGGTCAGCGGTTAAATTACATCATCAGTTAAATAGTCCTGCGTTAGCGCCGCTACGTTGCCATGTACAGCGTATTTACATCCTGACTTTATACAAAACATGCTAAAAACTAGCGTACGGCTTCCATTAGCGAGTAAAATCCACCGGTGGTCACCGTCCGTCCAGGGTGCCCCGCCCCCTGCTTTTGGAGCTGCTCATGTCATGAAAGCGTCACTTGGGCTTTGGGGGCCAAGCCACGCCCCCTCGTCCATTCAGTGTCCCCCCCCCAACACACTTCCCGTAGATCCTCACCAGACGCTACAGGCTACCTCAGAGTTCCAGGTTCGGCGTTTGGACGTCATCTCGCCGCCGCGGCGCCCAGACCAACAGCTCGGACAGGAGGCGGGGCTTGGAGCGCGTCGGGACGCCATCAGAGAATCATGGCCTCCTGGAACGCCTCGATCCACCTGAAAGATCAAACGCCATTTTGGATCGAATCGCCATGGAACGCCACCTTCTGGGGGGGGTAGACCCCCACACAGGGAGGTTATTAACCAAAGGAATCAAAGTAATTACCGGTTATTAACGGATTTAAATAACAGTTTTAGGCCTCTGACCACCCCGGCGACCACCCCGGCGACCACCCCGGCAACCGATATCCGAGAACACTTTGGAAAAATATAAATCCACTCGGTGGTGACCGTAAATTAAGACACTGGCGGCGGCGTCTAGTCAGCCCTAATTGGCGCCACGCTTACGCCCCCATGTGGCGACGCGGCACATAACAAAACAACCAATAGACAGGGAGGTTATTAATTAAAGGAATCAAACTATTTAACGGTTATTAATGGATTTAAATAAATGGTTTTAGGCCCCTGACCGCCCCGGCGACCGCCCCGGCGACCGCCCCGGCAACCGCCCGGGCAACCGATATCCGAGAACACTTTGGAAAAATATAAATCCAGTGTTTTATTTAACTGATTCGAATAACGGTTTTAGGCCCGTGACCGCCCCGGCAACCGCCCCAGCAACCGATATCCGAGGACAATTTAGAAAAACATAAATCCACTCGGTGTGAAAAAAGGTGACCGTAAATTAAGACGCTGGCGGCTGCGTCTAGTCAGATCTAATTGGCGCCACGCTTACGCCCCCATGTGGCCCATAACGAAAAAACCAATAGACAGGGAGGTTATTAAATAAAGAAATCAAACTAATTAACCGTTATTAACGGATTTAAATAACGGTTTTAGACCCTGACCGCCCCGGCGACCACCCCGGCAACCGCCCCGACAACCGATATCCGAGAACACTTTGGGAAAATATATATCCAGTGTTTTATTTAACTGATTTGAATAACAGTTTTAAGGCCCCTGACCGCCCCAGCAACCGATATCCGAAGACAATTTAGAAAAATATAAATCCAGTGTCCGAACACTCGACGTACCTCTGAGCTGTAGGTATGTCCTCTGCTCTGAAGATATAGTACAGAATGTTTTTGTGGTAGAGTTTGAACTGCAGCTTCTCGGCTGGTCCAGACTTTTCTTCCCTTAAAAAGAAACCAAGCAGCGGCTGACTCTCCAGCGCCGCTACGTCCTGCACACACACACACACACACACACACTATTGCCTCGGCTCGGCGGGTTGTATTGCTGGGTGTATTGCTGTGCAGTGAGCAGTGTGTGTCTGTAGGTGGCACACCTCACTGGCGGCGTACGTGTACAGGACTTTGTTCTTGATGACGAACCACAGTCTTTTCCACGGTTTCTTCAAGGCTTTGGATCTGTGCAGGTAGCCGCTCATAGACGAGTTCTCCGTGTTCGCCGAGACCTGCAAACCGCATGATCCACCGCCATCAGGTTTAACACACGACGCTACGCACAAACCCAAACCCCCATCGCGTTTTATACTGACTTATTATAAAGCGAGTCGTTACGCTCCTTCAATCTGATTGGCCGAGCCAATATTGATAAGACGCCGCGCCTCGCAGCGCGCGACATTCGTATCAATGCGTAATATATGGATTTTTATTTTCCCCGATTTTTTAAAATTGCATTCTGCATGTTGGCAGCTAGAGGGCAGTATGAGACGGTTAGAGAAAGTAGAAACCCGTTACTCAGCGAGTGGCGGTCGCTTTAAAAAACATTGCGTAACTGATTATTAGCGATTTTGCTTTCAAAAATCACGCTACGCGATGTAGCTGCACTCCGCTAGGCGTCGGGTCGAACGATACCTCTCTCTCTCTCGTGATTTATTTAAAATAACGCTTTATGAAAAAACACATAGTTCTGTTTCTTAAATGTGACTGGCTCCGAGCGCGTCGAATTCGTATCGATGTGTGATATATGGATTTTTTTGCATGTTGGCCGCTAGAGGGCAGTGTTTGAGGTTCAGAGAGACTGGAAACCTGTTACTCAGCGAGCGCGGCGGTCGAACTTTTTTTGATTATTGTGCGTTTGTAAGCAAATTCAAAATTATTCACAATGATGCCACGCCCCCTAGTGCCGTATTGTTTAATTACAAAGTGCTGCAGCTGGAACACGGGACGCCTGTCCCCCACCAAACTTCACTGTGGGTAATAAATGCTGCTTTCAGAAACGATTAAAAAACCCAAATATTATTTATATTCCTGATTTAACGTCATCGTTAATAATAATCGTAAATTACGCTACGTTAAAAATTGTAAAACGCATACAATTGTAAGGCGAGTTCTACGACAAGAAGCGCAAACCGAATGAAAACAATAAAAGATAAGAAAGTACTACGCCGTTTGCTACGCCGTTAGCTACGTAGCTGTTCGCTACGGCCTGGAACTGAAGCGGCGCCACACGGTGGCGGTATTTCTCGACGACGCAGGAATGAGGTCATCACCTCTTTGAGGGCTGATGGGATTTTCTTCTGTTTCCTGGAGAAGGAAAACGCAGAGCTTCTCCCGCTGGGAGACAGCGCCACCTCTGTCTGCTCCCCTAACACACAGACACACACACACACATTAGCTGCCCGTGCTGAGGCGGAGGATCAGGTGAAGATCAGAGAAAGTCCCAGGAACCTTTGTGTTTGTGCTGGAGCTGGAGGAAGCACTGATCACACACTCGCGCCGGCTGGTTCTTCAGATACTCCAGATAAGATTTATTAGAAGAACAGGCCTGACACACCACCTGCTCCACACACACACACACACACACACACACACGTGAGAACACATGCCAGGTTGTGTGATGGGTGCGTCAGGGTCGTGTCCTCACCTTGCCGCAGGCCCGGCAGTGATGGCGCCTCCAGGTGAGGGTGAACTCACAGGTGCAGATCATACACATGGTGGTACGGAGATCCGGGATCCAGATCGGCGCCTTGGAACCCAGAGGAGAACCGTCCGCGGGCGCCTCCTCCGACTGAGGGAAAGAAAGAAATACCGCGTGCCGTCAGTAGGTGGCGCTGGGAGCGTGTGTGTGGTGTGAGCTGTAGAAGGACAGGAACTCCGACCTCCTGACTCCTGCTGGAGATGAAGGAGATCTTCTTCCTGGTATAATCATCGATCGCCGTGGTGATGGCCTCCAGCCACTCATCTCTCTCCGTGGCCGAGCTGTGAGACGTGTCGCACACACACACACACACACACACACACACACACACACACACACACAAAGTCCAAGAAAAACTTTTATTTATCAAATGATAACAGATCTCATCCATCGTAGTTATGAACACAACCACTAGGTGGCCTCAGTTTACAGGATGTGCAACTAAATCAGACCATTATTTGGAAATTCTGACAAAATGAACTGAACTGGTGGTGTGTGTCTGTGTATGTATGTGTGTGCATGTTTGTGTGTGTGTGTGTGTGCGCGTGAGCGTGTGTATGTGTGTTTGTCTATGCGTGTGTTTGTGTGTGTGTGTGTGCGCATGTTTGTGTGTATCTGTGCGTGAGCGTTTGTATATGTGTGTGTTTGTGCGTGTGTCTGCATGTTTGTGTGTGTGTGTGTCTGTGCGTGAGCGTGTGTATGTGTGTTTGTCTATGCGCGTGTTGGTGTGTGTGTGTGTGTGTGTACATGTGCATTTGTGTGTGTGTTTGTGTGTATATATATATGTGTGTGTATCTGTGTGTATGTTTGTGTGTATGTTTGTATGTTTGTGTGTATATATATATGTGTGTGTGTGTGTGTGTTACCTGGCTGATAGGATGAACGATCGTTCCACACTCTCTATGTTTAGTTCATTCTGATAGGCCTCCTGACTCGGTTTAGTTACCTGACAACACACACACACACACACACACACACACAGACACACACACACACCCTCAAAT
>JAOUQT010008452.1:0-12298 GCA_025769995.1 Xyliphius kryptos | reverse complement strand
GCTCTTACTGGTGCAATGTGCAATTAATGAAGATTGGCCACCAGGCTTGTCCAATTTAGCCATGAAACCTCCTACACGAAAATGACAGGTGTTTCAGTTTCATTGTCTAACCCCATGTCGATTACTTGTACATAAATTGCTTTCATTTATGTTTAATGTATATTGTCAATATGTAAAATATACATTTTAATTACCAAAATGCTCAAGATTTAAAAACATTCTGACATGAAATTTCATTTAAAAAGTTTTAGTTTGAAACAGTAGCATTACAAAGTATTTAACACAATGTCAATATCATACGGTGTCTGTTGCACAGATGTGCTGATATGGATAAAGTAAGAAACACCAATAAACCTAGGATGCATGTATTTGGAATGCGGGAGGTAACAGGAGAGCATATTGAATAAGTGTCCAAATAGTTTTCTTTGTATTTGGTTAAATAGTTGATAAGTGCTGATAAGCTCTAAAACAAGTCTCACTGCATGTTATTCAGTTATTTCAGTTATTTCGGATATGAAAATATATTAGTTCTTCTATAGGGGAAAAGTTTTTTTTTTTCAAAATTGTTGGTTGAACGACGTTCCTTAAATGCAATATTTATGAACATATGTTCCTTGAGTAATTAAGTACACTGTTTCAAAATAAAAAATAAGTTCTAGTCTGGACGCATGAGTAAAAATAAAAAGTACAATGTCCTGATATAGACATGTTCTGCATTTGATTTATTTTAAATAATAAATTAGTTAATTGCTTCAATAATATTCTTACAGAATTCTCTATTTACCTAGATGGTTTATATAGAGAACAATGTCCATAGGAAATAAGATGATTTAACATTTTTCCTAAATATCCAAAATATTCCATTAAAATCTATGGCAACACAAAACAAGAATACTAGAAATCTCTATTCTTTCCATTCAGACATGGCATTGATTTAGAAATCCTTTACTTTCACTTCTTTCACAATTTAAATAGAAAATAATGTACAAGCTTCTGTTTAAAACGTAGTGACTTTGCTATAGGATTTCTTCATATGTGTTTGAGGAATAAAAACACACAAGATTACACAACAATGACCATTAGGTGCATTCTGCTTCTAAAATCCCAGCCAGTTCCATTTGGAAATGAGTTCAAATGGCATTGATTATTTAATATCACAGTACACACACTAAATTCAATTGAAATAATAATACCTTATCATTCTGACGTGTCACTAAATAATTACGTTTACTATGTTGCCTCAATGGTTTTACAATCGAAAGCACATGACTCAGGAATCCCAATTTTACACACTTCCTGCTGCAACAAAAAGTGAAGGCATGAACTTGATATATAAAAAAAAACTCTTTAGGATTTCTTTTAAGTACGTTCCTGTCTTGAGAAATAAAAAAGATACCGAATTGCACAAGGTAGAAACTAATTTTATTAAAATCATATGTAATTGCTGGCATCTAAATTATTGACAACGTTGAAATGTGTCTATTAATTTGTAATAGTGTATTATATTTCGGACATATTATTAATTATTTACATTTGCTACTTTGCCACTTTGGAATAACAATTAGAAAAATAAATGCACAAGACTCAAAATTCGAATTTAACAAACGTCCTGGTCCAGAAAATGTGAATGCATCAAATCTTTCTATATATATATAAGAATTAAAATGATTTCTGCATGTATGTTCCTAGTTTTGTAAATAAATTATACCAAATTGAACAAGACAGAAAAATAAAGTGATTATTTAAACATACATTTGTACATGAAATTGTGTACATTTTGCGTAATATTCTTTATTTTCCTTTAATATTTCAATACTCCATCTTACCTTTCTCACAACAAGATTATAATTTTCCCTAATTATAATGTCCCTAATTCTTTACTTTTACTTTTGAGGGTTTATTTTCTATGTTGCATAAGACTCAATAATTCCAGTTCTACACACTTCCTGGTCAAAAAGTGAATGCATAGTTTTTTCTATTTATACTGTAAAATAATTACCTTATGATGTCCGCTGTTTATGATGTGACTTCCTGTCTTAAGGAATAAAAAGATTCCAGATTGCACAAGGCATAAAAATTACGAGTCATATAATACTCCTTCATTCAGTTTGGTGGTCAGCTCGCAGATCTCTGACTGGGAAAGAAACGTGGAGTGTTTGCTTATCTCAGTGCTGTCCTGCTGTGTAGATTGGAGGTGAGGGTTTATCTGTTGCCTTGCTTCCTCACTGTCCTCGCCTCACTGTTTGCTCTCAGAGTTTGATCACGGAAAATTAATAAGCCCAGCAACTCTCTATCTACTCTGGGTGGATGCGTCCCTCCTGTACAGTGTATGTTATTATGTCTGGGCAAAGTGTGTGTGTGTGGCTGTGTGAAGCATATGCAGGTCAGTAGTTACAGGCAGCCTGGCCCTTATCTGGATCTTTAGGTGTGTCTTGATGAGGAAAGAGTAACGGAGGATGAGTATATATGCTTGTGTGTGTGTGTATGTGTATGAGTAAGTAAGAGTGTGTGAGCTGCTTCGGAGCCTGGAGCTTATCAAGGTTTATGCACTTCAGGTGTGTGTCTTGATTAGGGGAGTGAGAGAGAAGGATAAAAACAGAGCGATGAAGATTGGGCTGTAGGAGTTGCATGAAATGTATACAGGCCAATAACTACAGAGAGTGCAGCTTGTGTGTGTGTGTGTGTGTGTGTGATCTCATGTGTGCATATCTTATATACTGTATTTTGTGAGGGCCAACTGACAAAATACTAGCACTGTGAGTGCATTTTACACTGTGAGGACATTATGGCTGGTCTGCACAAGTTTTTTTCCCTTATCTTTAACAAAAAATAAGCAAAATTATAAAACAATATGTGACATAATTAAAAAAAAATTATTACTTAGCTGCATACATAATTATGTCAATGTAAGGTCCTCACCACTACACAGCAAACATTTTTGTGTATGCACTAATTAGAATTTCGGGTATTCTGGGAGTTAGATGCTGGTTGTAGTCCTGGAACGTAAGAAGTTGCTAGTAGTGATAGCGTTATTAACAGTATTCTGAGTACAGTACTCTTGTGGAACATCACATCTGGAATACAGTGCAGGAGAAAATTATAGAACAAAGTTGCCTTTTATTAAAGAATGCTGTCTAATCGTACTAGATGCAGTTGACGCTTGGGTTCAGCTAAAGGTGATCACATTGAACTGTTTAGTTTCAATTAAAGAATAATTATTGTAGTATAAATGTTTAGATTTGTATTTACCAAAGTCTTCAGGAAGTCAAGATATGCCCGGATTCATTTTTTTTCCCAGACACTGTGTATATGTGTATGATTCAAAAGCTACAACAGGGAGTGTAATGAATCTAAACTACTGTGCCTTTCCCCAGCAAAGAATGTCTCTAAATGCTTTATCATCTCACGGCATGATGTGTGTGTGTGTATCTGTGTGTTTGTGATTCAACACACATTGAATTTTCTCTGAGTGAGTTTATACTTTATTCAATAGCTCATGCTGTGGAAAATCCCTGTGTACGACATGCATGTGTTTCACAATACTGTGCAGTTCACATATCAACTCAACACGTATCTTTTAGAAAATGAACCAATTGCTGTTTAAACAGCATTCTAAATTTTAGTCGTTGTTACGAATCGGTACCCCAGTTATAAACAAGTGCAGAGAAAAACAATCAAACCGAGATCCACAAGGTATACTATACAAAGATAATCCATAACATACAAAAGTGCCTGGACAAAGTTCAAGGTCAAAGAAAGACTATTTAAATAATTATTAATTATTAAATAATTTGTCACAAATGAGGCAATGCCTATTTTCCCGATAGGGAAATGATCAGTTTGCCCTCATAAATTTTGGATGCCTTCACTCTGACACAACTCCCAACATCCCCAGAGTACTAATTAGTTTAGTTCATGCACCTGATTTGAGACTGCTCTATTTGTACTTCATTTCTGTTTCTCTACCTATGATCTTGTGAGTTTCTGGTGTTTTTATAAAATGTGTATCTTCCTAATGTTTCTTGCTATTTTTATGAGCTTTCTGCTGATTGGAATTATTGTGTTTTGTGCTAAGATGATTTACTGACTGTATATTTTGCTCTGTCTTCTGAAGCTAAGGGTTGTGTTGGGTTGTCCAAATATAAACTCTGCTGTGTCGAGACACTATTACACCATTTTGTCTAAACATATACAAACTACCTGTGGTCATAGGGATTGTTGAAATGTAGGCACTGTTACCTATAGAGAAAACCACTAAAATGGCTACCTGGCCTGTTGGTGGGTTGTTTTTTGGTGTGAAAATACATTTCATGGCCTTAGTCATATTACTCATAATTGTGACTCAGGTCCAAGTCTCAGAATTAAGTCTCTATCTTTAGTCGCTATGTGCAGTGAAATTATTATTTGTGGTTGCCAGCTAATATGAGTTAATTTTAACTAAATCAATTGTAATATCAAACTGGAACTTGGTTATAAATAATCAATGATTACTTTGTTATTATAATGAAGAGTTCAGGAACATACTGTATATTGAAGGCAAATGCAGGATATTTATAATAACAGGTGCAATGCTCACAGGAATAATGAAAGCAGATATTTCAAGTCACTTAATCAAACTCATGGTCCGTGCAGGCAAGGGTCAGGCAATCTGCAAACAGACTGTTATAGGGTCGGCAGAGGACAAAACTGGAAAACCATACGGGGATTAAAAGCTAGAGAAATCAACATGATACATTTTCAGTGATTGGCTGTGACATGTCATGAAGGAGATACTTTGTATTTGCTTCGGTCACTGCTAAAATTTTAGAGTCTATACACTCACTGTCCACTTTATTAGGTACACCATGCTAGTTAAAGGTTCGACACACGTTTGCCATTAAAACTGCCTTAAGTATTTGTGGCATACTTTCAACAGAGATGGTATTCTTCATTCCTTGAATATAATGACTGATTATTAGACTGATTATTTTTAAAATACTCATACCAGGCCGCCTGGCATCAACAACCATGCCACATTCAAAGTCACTTAAATCAACTTTCATCCCCATTCTGATGCTTGTTTACACTTCAGCAAGTTGTACCGACCACCTCTACATCCCTAGATGAATTGAGTTGTGGCCATGTGATTTGCTGATTAGAGCAATTGCAATTAGATTACTGACTAATCTAAAAATTAATATTAAAATTCTGCAACTGTAACACTGTCTGCAGTTTAAGAACACACTGGAGGAGGCAGAAGTAAATGCAGAGAGGCTTTTTATAATAAGAATTTTCAGAATAATAAAACAAAGAAATAAACTTTAAACTAGAAAAACAAAAACAGAACAAGGAACTAGACTTAACTTGGAATCCACATAGCATGAAACAACAAAACACACCTTATTGAATTTACAGGTGCTGGTCATAAAATTAGAGCATCAGGAACAAGTTTATTTATTTCCATATTTCCTTTCAGAAAGTGAAACTTGTATATTATATGCATTCATTACACACAGACTGATATATGTTAAGTGTTTATTTCTTTTGATTTGATGATTTATAACTGACAACTAATAAAAAACCCAAATTCAAAACAAATATTGTGAAAAGGTTTAATATTGAAGATACCTGGTGCCACACTCTGATTAGCTAATTAACTCAAAACACCTGCAACAGCCATTACATGGTCCTGCAATCTAGTTCTATGGGCTCCACAATCACTGACACCTTTCTCAATCATGGCAAGACACAAAAGGTCATTTCTAAAAAGGCTGCACGTTCACAGAGCTCTGTGTCTATGGAAGGGAAGGAAAAGATTTAGTAGTAAAAAGTGTACAAGCAATAGGGTTAACAGCACACTGGAGAGGATTGTGAAACCAAACCCCTAATGTGAGGGAGATTCACAATTACTGGTCTGACAGAGAAGATATGGGTTTCAGCTGTCGCATTTCTTGTGTCAAGCCACTCTTGAACAAAAGACAGCATCAGAAGCGTCCAAAGACAGAAGGGACTGGACTGCTGCTGAGTTGTCCAAAGTTAAGTTCTCTGATGAAATAAATTTTGCATTTAATTTGTAAATCAAGGTATCAGAGTGTGGAGAAACAGAGGAGAGGAACAAAGTGACATCACTTGAGGTCTAGTTTAAAATTTCCACAGTCTGTGATGGCTTGGGGAATCATGTCATCTGCTGTTGTTGGGCCACTGTGTTTTCTGAGGGCCAAGGTCAATGCAGGCCAAGGTCCAAGGTCAAACCAGGAGGTTTTAGCTCACCTCATGATTGCTGCTGCTGACCAACTTTTGGGAGATGCTGATTTCAACAGGAATTGGCACTGCAACCCAGTGCCAAAACTGGTTTAAGAACAATGGTAACCCTGTTCTTAATTTTCCAGCAAACTCACCTGACCTTAACACTATAGAAAATATATGGGATATACCCAACAATGCAACCCAACTACCGGCACAACCTTGGCTCACCTGAGCAGTGCCACGCCACGTTTCTGCAGTAATTCGGGCAAAAGGAGCCCCATCTAAATAATGAGTATTGACCTCCCTTACACTTGTGCCCCTACAATCAAATTATATCACTATAGTGCGCTCTGGAAATATCTAAAAACAGACAAGTGTCGGCCAAATGCTCCTTTTTGCAATAAATTATAATGCCCTGTAAATCATTTTTGTTTGCGTTCTGATTGGCCCCATGTCATGCAGTAGGCCCCCCTTGGTCAGTTGGCCAGTGTTCTCTCCAATACTATTGCATCTGTAATTATTATCACCTGTTTCCTGTATGTCTGCTCGACCACATGAATAATAGAATATACCCAGAATGCAGCCAAGTGTGAAGTATCAGCATTACATAGTGATTTAACCCTAGATTATTCCCTCAGACTCTATTTACTGTTGTTAATAAACTTACAACAGCTTCCTCCAACATCTGTCTCTGGCATGATTCCATTACTAACAACCTCAAGCTTCATAAAAAGATCAGATTTATAATTTACAGCAATAGTTTCAAACAGAATACATTTGATAAAGCATTATTTATTCACATCGCCACAAATTCTGCCTTAAGAGCATTTTCTTTGAAGGTTCTCGTAAAATCTGAACGTTGAGCCTTCAAGTTATAGCTGGCCATAATTTATCCAAAAGGCTAAACAAAGCAAAAAAATAAAAATACTTATTTATTTTTAAAAAATATGCATTTTCATTGTTTTATATTTATGTAAAGTGTAAAATATGTATACAGAATTATTGGTCCATTATTAGATTTAGATTACATGTTGAATTTACAATAAAGGTAATGTAAAATATCACTAATGACATTCATTCTGGTCATATTTGGTATACTGTGGCATAAAATAAACTAATCAATTGTGTGACTGAAGGGTTGCAGCCAAAGTGAAAGAAAAGGTTTATAAGAGAGTAGTGAGACCAGCCTTGTTGTATGGTTTGGAGACAGTGGCACTGACTAAGAGACAGGAAGCAGAGCTAGAGGTGGCAGAGCTTAAGGTGTTGAGGTTCTCATTAGGAGTGACCAGGATGGACAGGATTAGTAATGAGAACATCAGAGGGACAGCACACTGTCAAGAGTTGGTCCTCACAACTATATAAGGACAACCAGAGAGGTAAAAAATGTTGAAAGACGCATCAATGACAGCACTGTGGCTTTTTTGTGAGAGAAATGTGTCGGGTTTGTTGTGCAAGGATTTCATTCAGTTTTACTGTCCAATTTAAGTATATAGCATATTCCACTGTATTATATTCTTCCTCTAAATATGTTTTACTCATTTTTAAATGCATAATTTTAGTATTTTTCCAACCTTTAATAAAATGGGGTTTGTAAAATTATTTACCACATTTAAAAGTCACACTGAATATTCAAAGGGGTGAACTGGTATCATTGTGAATCACCACGTAGTCAGTAAGCATTCAAGAACTTCCACTACATGTGCATTCATATATACATCAAAGGTATGAAATATCACTACTATGTAATAAACAGAAACATGTTGAAGAAATGTTCTAAAATGTATATTTTTTAAATATAGACCATACTTGATGACAGTTTAAGACACATTTATGCATTGCCTTATTTCACTTCCAGTATCACTTGGAACACTTTACAGCTAATAGGTTTGGAATTTCTTGCCTTTTGGATGTTCATCAGTTGTGTCAAGTTAAAACTGTAAAATATATTTTGGTTTGTTTGTTTCCTTTGAGTGTTATAGTTTTATGTCATAGTTTTGATGCCTTTAATATTGACATGGAAAAAAAAGAAGCATGTCTTTGGAATGCGGGAGTAAACTGGACCGGTGATAGCATTACCCACTCTGCCACCATGCTGCCCATTACATTTTTTTGTTACAGAAAAATGAAAGTTTGTACACGCAACACCTATTACATATTGGAAACACAAAATACCTATTAGCAGACTTGATAAAGCGACAAGAATAAATTACACACAAAAGCATCTCTCATGATGGAATGTTCATCACACTGCTTTAAATCCATGAACCTCAACAATACATGAATAGTAGTGATAATTATTATAATTATAATAATACTAATGCATGTTTTCTACATTATTTGTTTTGCCCTAAAAGCTGATTACATTCATGTAAATGTTTATGAATATTACATGGCCACTCTTTGGTGCATGCTGTCAGTCAACACAACATTATTACTGAGATCAATGGAAACAAGTGCTTCTCTGTATAGTATCTGATAAGATATTTATGTTCAAAATCAATTAAACATGTGTAGCTTATAAAATGACGGGTGAGTTTATATAGACAGTATACATGTACATTTGAGATATTTGCAGAAGACATTAAGGACAGACAATATTTGAAGAGACAAAACTATTAAAAAAAAAAACAACTATTTGAGTGTGGTGATTTATTCATAACAAAGTCTGAGATCTAAACATGTTTGGCCACAAAAGCCAGCTTTGTCCACAGTTAAGGCATAGCAAAACAGACAAAAAAAAGCAGAAAGAACACAGTCTCACAGCTAACGCAGTGGTTTTGGTAACATATGCTGCTTCTTATATATTCATTTCCTTGAAGGGGTATAAGGCGGCAGAAAAACCATTTGACTAACACATTTAATTCTTTATAAAAAATATAAGAATCTTGAAAATAATCTTAACACAATCAGAATGAAAATTCTTTCATCTCCAGACACTGCCTTGGTTTGATCCCTGTCTTTAAGGCCCTAATGTATGACCCTAATTCCGGTGAAGTTGGGATGTTTTTTAAAACAAATAAAATTATCTGCAAATATTTTTTCTATATTTAATTGAATAAACAACAAAGACAAAATAATTAATATTCAAATGGATGAACATTATTGTAAATATTCACTCATTTTAAATTTGATGCCTACAACACGCACCAAAAGAGTTGGGACAGGGTTAAGAAAAGACGGGGAAAGTTAAGGAATGCTCTAAAAACACCTGTTTGTAAAATTTTACAGGTCAATTATTAGTTATCAGGTTAACTGGATATAGGCGAAAGTCAGGATCGCATATTAAAGGAGCATCCCAGAAAGGCTCAGTCAAGCAAGGATGGGGTCAAAGTTCACCACTATGTAATATTCAATATTTAATTGAATATGGGTTGTAAGGGATTTGCAAATCATTGCATTCTGTTTTTATTTATGATAAAAACAAATATTTTATATTGAACCGACAGGAGACGGTGAGAGTAAAAGAGAGAGAGACATTTAGACATTCTCAACATACATTATAAGGTGGAGTAAGTATTATGGGGAAAATATTCTGCTTGGTGATTATTTTTATAAAAAGCGCATTCTCAACTAACTGTAAATGTGAAAGTTTTGACAAAGACCCACATAGAGGGTAGAGCAGTAGTCAAGTCTGGATGAAATTAATGCATATGTAATTTTTTCAAAATCTTTCACAGCCCTGTCAGTATTTTTACATTAAATAATCTTGTCCTGATTAGAAGATTATGAGTTAAAATCCCTCTAAAGCCCACCACTGATGGGTCACCCTGAACTGCTCAGTATGTATGATGTGTGATGTAGTGTTGTTCATTTATATAAAGTTGCTTCTGATAAGAGTTTTTGCCAAAAGCCCTAAATGTAAATGTATGTTATCCATTCACTTTGCAATTTGTACACAAAGGCTTTAGTTTTAGTAAGGAGTAGAACATTGATGTCAATTCATCATCACATGTTTTGAACAGTGCTTTTATATGGAACATGAGAGGATGTTAGCTCATTAACAAATTAGAGGGAGTGAATATAAAAGAAAGGGGGACTATGAACAAAGAAGAAAAAAGTTCACTTTTACATGATTTACACTTCTGACTATAGCTTTCAGATGTGTGAATGAATCAAATCTGGGAAGTTTACAAAATTAATCTGTAGTACAAAATCCAAGCTTTTCGGAAATGGATACAGTGAAGATTTGTGAGAAAGGAAAACAGAACAGGCTCTATTGTTGTTCAGAGGAAGACTGATTATCTTAAAAATCAAACCCTGTTTAGAAGTTAGTGAGCCAAATCTGAGTTATGATTCATTTGGGGAGAAAGTTTTCTCAAGTACTTCCTAGTGCATTATGTCAGACTGAGGTGATAAATATTGATGCAATTTTAAACTTTTTCTCTCTATATGTAGGAACGGATTATTTCTGCAGAGTTGGAGCAGAGTAAACTTCATTTAGTCTATGCATTAAACGAGTTAAATGTATGTAAGTGCAATTCTTTAATAATGAGTCAGTTCAGAATTATTTCTGCAGAGGAATAAACTGTGAAACCCCCACATTTATTCTTACATAAAATGGCTAAAACCACATGCAGATGTATCACATCAGGTGCACATGATTAGAACATTGTTACTCAACATTTTTAAGGAAGTTTATCTTATTTAAACCTTAGACATTTAGAATGGAGTGCTTCTGATTAAGTGAGAGTGAACTTATTTGTGAGATTGAAAGAAATGTTTAAGGTCATCAGAAATTGTAACAGCTTATGGGTAAAGTAATGAATTTGAAATCAGCCTTTCCACTCTATACAATATAAATGTCAATATGCCCAGGTATAGCCAGTAAGTTCATCCCATTAAAACGTTTATCCCATAGCAGACAGCTGTCAACCCAGGACCTAGAGCATACTCTTGCTACTGTTGTAGGGATAAAATGTAACGTATACTCATGATAACTTATATTCATGGTTATATGCTGTATTTAATTTCTGTAAAACCGAATTGAATGTAACTGATGTTAATGTGCATGGCTTTACAATTAGAAATCAGACTTTACAAGTTTAACTTTCATAAGGGGTGTAAAGAAGGAATGAAGTCTGAAGGATGAGTCTAAAAGGTATTTGGACACCATAGCAGAAGCCATGTTTGAGCTAAATCGAATACAGCTTTCCAAGAAAAAACCTCATACCAACTGTGAAATATGGATGTGGAAATGTCTTTATTTGGGAATGTAATACTGCAGCAGGTGTCCTAATCTTTCACATTACTGTATACTATATAGATAAGCACACGACACTTGGGTCTTTACTAAATATAATTAGCAAAATCTCTTGGTGTGTGTAAAATATAGGAAGCCGATCACTGCTAGAAACGTCTTTATTGAGGGTTGTGTTTACACTTGGCTTTATTGGTCAAATAAGTCAGCACTGCTGCTTGTTTTACTGCTTTCTTATTGCATCCACAGGCATTCAACCTGTAATTCTTTCATTTACTGCCATTACTGATACAGCTGAACCATGTGACTCTGAGATCTGAAAATTAACATATGGCTTATGTTTTGGAAAATTTAGTTGTCGCTATATGGTTTTGCTGTCATTTCACAGGTTTATACGTTAAGATTAAAACTAAAGCTGTAGAATAAAAACTGAAATGCTCAGTTGTAGTAGTGAGCTTGTTAAATTCAATAAGGCTAATTTATGGCTGTGAACTAGTAGTAGTAGTAGTAGTAGTAGTAGTAGTAGTAGTTTAATTGTCAATTCTGCATATATACAAGACATACAGAGAATCGAAATTACGTTACTCTCTTATCCAGGTTGCTTCAAAACAATAAACATTAAAGATAAAGATAATAATAAAAATTTACTAAACTAAGAATATAAATATATGAAAAGTTGACACAACAAAATAGACATGAACAGACATAAAACAAATGCAGACATGAAACAAATGCAGACATGAAACAGATGCAGACATGAAACAGATGCAGACATAAAACAAATGCAGACATGAAACAGATGCAGACATGTAACAAATGCAGACATGAAACAAATGCAGACATGAAACAAATGCAGACATGAAACAAATGCAGACA